>JAAAJZ020058700.1:0-14930 GCA_010015985.2 Actinopyga echinites
CCTTTTAATTGTAAAGAATTTTCAAGAGCAAAACAATCGGGAGCTTACTGTCTGCAACACACCCAGTTTCAAAGGAAAGGTGACAGTTGTGTCTCCTCTCCCTCCCAACTCCCTGCTCAAACTGAGGTGAATAGACAAGTGAAGAGAGATGAATAGGCTGCAGAAATAGCCTGTAGTGAACAGGATTAGCAGGTGTCTATTCACTTCAGCTTGAGGTCGGCTTACATGAAGTATATACCCAATTGCGACCAAACTCAAATATGACAATGGTACCCCTTCGACCTGTTGAACGTGCATGCATTCGTGTGTGGGTTTGTTTCATGGGGACACTTCATGTGACCTCGATGAAAACTGGCAGCCTTCTTTAAGGAATGGAGAGTCGAGGTCTATATAGGTGTCATGGGCGTCGCCAGGAATTTTAAAAGGGGGGTCGTCAGGTGCAGCGGAACGGAAAAGAAAACATTGGGTTCTGAGTGGCAGAAAGACTATCTAAGCGGAGCGCCACCATCAGTTGGCGCGGAGGGTATTTTTGTTTGGCTCTACAAATCTTACAGATGGCCGGAAACGGCACTTCCCGAGTGTTCTAAGCTGCATGTACCCAGTCATGAAATACGGTTCTTGTGTCTGCAATTTCACAATTAATGAGAAAAAAATCGGTCTGTGAAAAATGGTAATACATATCAGATGAGTCGAGATGATAAAAAAATGAATTATGCCTCATCATTCATTTATGCTGCCGGCAATGCTCCAATACCCCATCTTCAACTGTTCTATATTTCTGTTACATTTGTATACCACCCCCTCCAGTCAAGTCCATTATAGTGCCAACTATGATTTCATGTAAGAGCGAAACGTGAACCCATGCATGCCGGGATGGGGATCAAAGAGAGCTTTTAAGTCTTAAAATGCCAATGGCACCAGAACCTTGGGAGCCTATGGAATGATCCAAAGGCAATAGATTCCCTGGATAAACACCCTCGGAAGATCGTGGAATATAATGGAATAATCAAGATTTAGGAGGTGCTAAACTCAAAAAACAAAGGATAGAAAAGTTTTCAATGTAATGAAATTGAAGAAAATCGTTCATATATAGCCTACAATGTCGCTTTGCCCGCTTAAGTCAGGGAGCTGTTAATCGGATGACAGCTCCCTGCTTAAGTTACGTTTAAAGCGTATATAGATAACCAATAAAATTTTCACTTCAAAAATAAAACTATCAAATTGCAAAATGATCACAAAATTACCAGCCTGATAAAATATGCCCCCAACATTGGATGAAATGCAAGCTATAATCATCGGGAAATGAGCTTGCATGCGAGGTCGTATCATAACTAACACTGAGAACGTACCTTAATGGAGTAGGGAAAACAAGCCAGTGAGCCACAACTGGAAAAAAGGCCGTGGCCGGGTCGACCTATTTGCATCAGAAATGTTTCCAGAATTCACGTGCTTCTTAAATGATTGTATTGAAGTCTGCACTACTCGAGTCCATGGTAACATTGAAGTTGCCAAGAGACGTAGGCTATGTAAGAAGACCAACAGAGCTCATGAGGTCCAAAGTTGCCAAATTATTTTGAAGCTGGCAGCCATGCATTCTGATCATACAAGGATGGCGAATTTTTGAATTGTATGCTATATGATTTGCTTCAAAGTTCTTGCACGTAAGTAGGCTTATATGGCCTGAAGGAAGCTCTCGCAGAATAAAATTCCCCCTTTTACATTTTATAGCTTACGGGAATTCTTTTGAATATGAACTGGACGGGGGGGGGGGTGTTCCAATTCCTAGAACCCACCACCTGTATCCGCCTATATTACTATTATCCTGCAGAAGCGTAGAAGTGACATTGCCTTGGCGAGTTAAACTTGCTGATTTGACGAGATTTAAGATCTCGTCAAAGCTTCCACTTTTTTTTTTCTTTTTGCGTTGGCATCATGATGTCGTCAACCGTCGTCAATTTTTAATACGATTTTCGTCATTCGTTAAGTTGGCAACTCGTCAGTTCAATGTCCTTCTAAGCTTCCGTACAATCCTGTAGACGGTGGGTGGACTTTCTAGACGTACGTAGTTCCCCGAAATCTCCGAAGAAATTCCCTAACTTTTAGGAATATCCAGGAAAATTTGAAAATTGGATCTACAAATTGCAATAAATGATAAATTTTATCATTTAATTTGGATGTAAAACCTAAATTTCTAATTTGAAGAAAAATACAAAAGCTTAATGGGAATTTATCGGCTTTAATTTCAGGAAATTTTATATGACAATGAACAACAACGATTAACTTGTGCCCGCGTCAAGGATACACCACACAGCTGGCTTCGCGCTAACTGACAATCAATGATATGTATTTAGGCGAATTGAAGAAACACATCCTAAACACTAACGTTGTACACAAGTGGTAGATCCTACGTATACGGACTACTTACGTATGCCTCTTAGTCTTTCGCGCAATTCTGTGCATGCGGACTACATATACATATGTACACTTGTCTCGCAAAACTAGCTGTACATTGGCAACATCAGGCAACTGCTGATTATTACTAGCTAGATCATGTACTGCCAGTGCCATACAGTCTTTCGGATATTAAGGTTGGACCAATCCTCTAACCTAAGAGATCTACTACTGCTGCTACTACTGCTCTCCTTCAAGGCTACTCGTCACAGTCACACGCGTAATCGTCACAGCACAATTTCAAGTATATTTCATACTGTAGCTAGCCTAGGCCCTACAGTGTTGTAACAGTTTAAGACGTTAGGCCCCCTACTCCTAGGCTAGGGGCCTAGGCCTAGGTTACGTTAAGTAGTCTCAGTACTAACATTACAGGCTACTTTACATTTATTATTGGTCATTGTACAGTCTACGCGATTCTACTCATGGCGTGAACGAGACATGAACCCAGCCAGCAACTAGCCATTCAAAACAAGTAGGCTGGCCTAACTATAGCCTAGCTCAAGCAGTCACTGGTCAGGCCTCAGGGTTGTCTGTTTCTGAATGTGTGTGCAGTGTACTGTGTAGGCTAACTGTTACTAGCCTATACCACTTGAGGCTCTTTGGGATGGAATTGACAAGCACTGCAGACTCAGTACTTAGGCCCATGCCCTTAGTCAAAACATTGGATTTAAATGATACCTTAGAGACTGTCTTTGATTGCTTGGATGACACAAAAGAACCTATATTTGAAGAAACATTGTCTGATTGCAGTAATCAGAGATAGCAGATGAACACCTGATTAAGGATGATCCAAGGGGAATTTTTTTGTCATCGTCAGAAAAGTTACTGGAAGATGACCATGTACTAAGCACAGATGAGCAACGATATCCTAGTCCTATTTCATTAAGCCCTAAGAAGAGATTGAGGAAATCAATCTCTGGAAGCCTATGTTCATTACTCTCTGATGAAGTGACATTCACTAACAACAGTTTCCACAAGGACGTTAGACGTGGAGAAAACATCAGTAGGCATAGCACTGCTGATGAAGGTGCATCAGAAATGCAGGAAGATCATGATATTATTGCCAGTACTGTACATGGAATTGAGAATGAGAATCCTGGTCATCAGAAGAAAACAGCGAGGAAAATATCCAAAGACAAATCAACGGATTACAATAAACTTCTTCAGTTGCGTTGCTGTACAAATGATTGCATGAAACAACGGAGTGTTGTGGATATTGCAACTTGCCATTAATATATGAGGCAGAAAGGAGAAATGGAGCAAAAACAATTTGTCTAAGATACATTTAGAACTCAAGGTTCGTTGGTTAACAGGGGGAAGACTATTGAATATCAGTGTAAGCTATTCATCTATGGAAAGTATTTTTGCCCTAAAGGATAGTGCATTGCTTATAGTGTTAGTGACTGGAGATACAAGGACTGTGTCAAGCAGCTGAAGGCTGGAAAGACTCAAATTGTGCATGGGAATACTAGGTTGAGGGGATGTCGAAAGAAGGAAAAAAACGACAACTGCACTTGCATGTATGAGCTGCCTATTTAAGAGAGTTGGGGACTATATGCCCCACAAGGATGTCATTCATTTACCCCACACATGGACAAAGAAAAACTTATATCACAGAATGGTGAGAGAACTTAAGCAGGAAGGTACATTGAAAATGGACATTGTGTCTTTTGCACATTTTACTAAAATATAGAAAGAAAATTTACCGCAGTACATCATTTCAAAGGTAAGTGTACACAAGTCACATTACTACCCACATTCAGAGCAATTCAGGTTTTACTTTAACCCTTCAATATCCATGTCCATTTAAGGTTATTTAGGTTATAATTACATGACAATTAATGTTATTATTGAAATGGGGACAGTTTAGAGTTATTTCAGGGAGGCTGATTCTAAATTAATATATTAAACAGCTATGTTCTTCATATACTTTGAGTAATTAATGTTTTAATTTTGCAAAATGTCCCGTCCGCGACAGAGAAATACCGTGGAATGCCCCTAAAATTAAATAGACTAATAGGGCTAAGGTATAAAGTATACAAAGGTTAAGGAGTACACTGATTGGGGCTTGTAGGAGGGGGGGGGGTTGTTGTTTTTACTCCAACTACCATGCTGTTGTTCTTCTACCCTGTCTTACTGTATTAATATTTTATGATATACTGTGCATAGTATATTCATATGATATTTAAATCATATGTTGTGATATGATATAATGTGAAACAATACAATATGTTACTGACGTTAATTAATTGTTGTGACCCAAAGAACATGCCCCTCTCTTCTACAAGATTAAATGAGAAAAACATGTTTTCATTAATGACATATTTTTTATTATCTTATTTGTTTTCAGACATCATGCTTTACAAAGTGTTCTACATGCACACAGCTAGATGAACAGTATGACCAAGCAACAACAACTGATGTGCGCAAAAAGATTGCCAGCTTGAGGCAATTACATGATCAAAAAGTGGAGTAGGTGTTTTTTTTTTCCAAGAATTTCATGCAAAGTTCCATTTTCAAAGAGGGATTTTGGTAGCAAGCATGAAGTTGTGGTTCACGCTGCAGCTTGGGTGATTTCTCTCAGTGGGTTAAGTTTTAAGCGATAAGGCTTTCTCAACATTTATAATGGCTTCTTAATACGTAATAGATACCCTTGAATTTGAAAAGTTAACTGTTTTCTTGTACAGTATGGTATGTTCTATGGAAAGGGTGAGTATAGTCGATTCACCACATAACTGTAAGGCAGTGATCACATTTTGGGACAAGGTAGTATAAGAATGACATCACATATTAAATACAACCTACTATTTTTCAATCTTTGTGACATATTTTTGACTTATGGTACACTTAAGTCTTTTGGTGCAGTAATGATATTCTGGATGGTTTCTTTTTGGTTTTCCTTTGGAATATCAGCATTTCCAGATGATCATATGTGATAACTTGTTTCATAAATTTTTTTGTGTAAAGTAGATTTGGATCAAAATGACTTTGACGGTTGTAACTGAACTTGCTAATAAAGAAGTGGCAAATATTTTTCCTTTGCTATAAGTGTAAAATGTCTTTCCTAACCCTTCAGATTAGAAAGGAAAGCATACCATGATGCACGGGACACAGCCAGAACGGAGCCTACAGAATTAACCTGCATGATACTGGATGGCATGGACCAGTCCAAGACCAATGTTCCCCATTTCATAGTGCTAGACAAGGACAACACACACTTAGCACAGCTTCCTGTACATTTCACTGGTATGTTTACTGTTTGTGCAGTTCCTACTTAATACTGAGTCATACTGGTCATTTCATGCCAAATCATGAAGGGCCCACAGAATTTGCCAAAGATATACATGTTAAGGAAGTGTTCACTGTATCCATGAAGAGCATTTTTTGCCTGGTAGTGCTGAAAATTTCACATACTTAAGACAATGGATCACATGCCTGTAGACTGCTTGATCCACAATTTAATAAGGCAGGGGTTCTAAAGTGTTTTGGCTGAGGGCCACTTTTGCTTGAGTTTGTAATTGTAGTAGCCAAAATTTGTGATGATACCATATAAACACCATATAAATATGGGTTCCTCGAATCTCCCGCGGGACACTGAAATGCACGTCGCGGGCCGCAAATGGCCCGCGACTTGAGAACCCCTGTAATAAGGTGTAGGGTGGTTCATGCAATGGTAATACAAAATCTCCTGTTACAACAACAAACTGGTACCCTGTATGCTGTATCAGTGAGTTACAGTAAAGGTAAATCATGGATATGAGATAGTTTTGGATACTGCCACTCTGTGGTTGGATAACCACTCCATGTAGTCTGCGGTATACTCTGGCAGGGCTTGACATAACTGTCGGCACCGGCAGCAAAAAGCCGCCATGCCCTCCGGCATGTTTGCCGTGGTGACCCTAAAAACAAACCTGTGTAATGACAAATGTTGCATGTCCTTTTTGTTTTGCTGTCGGTGCCCTCCCTTTTGTCATAGTGATGCTTGGTTAGTGGTCTCTGTTTTTCTGGAGGCTCTGGTCCAAGGTGTTATGCAGGCCATACGGCCCTTTTATAAAATCCGCAAATTGCATATTCCTACAGATTCCCATTTACAATTGTGATGGTTTGTCATAATGATACTCTGTTTTAATAGTGGTTTAAAAAGAACAGAGCTTTAGCACCATGCATTGGTGCTCTAGTTGCTATTTGCAACAGGTTCATGGTAAATCTTAAGGACTGGATGTTTGCTTGGATTTTCTTGTCTTATACTTCCGTGTTATTTGTTGTTACAGGTGTACTGATCCACACTAGAACATCAGAGGGCAAGATTCCACTGATATTTTATGACTTAAACTAACCGTCCACTGCCTCATTCAAGCCCTTCTGACAGCAAAGGCTCATCTTGGCAAAGTCTTGTTTTTGCAACTTGACAACTGCTTTAGGGAGAATAAAAATAGAGATGTTCTCTCCTTTGCTGCACTGATGGTGGAGTTAAAGATTTTTAAGGAGGTAAGGGTTTCAGATAAACATTCAAAAAAAGAGGGTTTTACTGTATAATCAAAATTTTTGTATCATTCTGGGTGTTTACTTCTCGTTTTTGAACTTGTTTCCCTATACAGGTATATGTGCATTTTCTTCCGGTTGGGCATACCCACGAGGATGTCGACCAGATGTTTTCATGCGTCTCTCGCCAACTCAGAAGCCACAATGCATACACCTTGCCAGGTTTGTACTATTTGAACCAATAAAGTGCAGCAGCCTAGATAATTACCACTACTTGATCACATACAATGCTCACATTCATTGGCTAATTGAATATCGGTATCCCAGATGTAGATTACTCGTTGCCTGTGGAGTGGATGGAGTTTTGTGTTCAGTTCAATGCCTGAAATGCTTACAGGCTTACAGGCCGCCGATTTCTACTCCACAGTTTTCGACAGGAATTATTGCTAGCAGTGGTCAGAAAGCAAAATATACCAAAATTCTCAAAATCAAATATGAGCACAAAAGTTGTATTTTTCCAACACCTTAAGATAGCATTACACCATTGACTGGAAGAAACGTGACAACATGGCATTATTTGGAATAAAACATACATCATCGAAATCTAAATGTATTTTAGAATTCTGGTTTTGTAAGTGGTAAAGTATAAGAATTATGTGACAAATATTTTCAGGCCGTTCATCAAGTTTGTGAGGATGTTACATGCATGGATTTTTCACGATATTGTTTGGGCATTTTCATAAATGATATTGGGAGCAAAATTACATATCGATATTTTTGGCCAATATCCGACCCTATTTTGCATTGTTCTGCAAGCCTGAAATATCAGTATCAATATTTTGTTGCCTATTGGTACACACTAATAAGGATTTGTCAAATAACATAGTGTGGCGGCGTGGTCTAGTGCTCAGAGCATCTGCCTTGCAGTCGGAATGTCCGGGGTTCGACTCAAGGCCGGGTCATACCAAAGACTTTAATATGGAACCTACGGCCATTGTGTTTGGTGCTCAGCATAAGCAATGGAGTAAGGAATACAAGCCAGTGGGCCACAACTGGAAAAAAGGGTTTTTTTTGTCTCGTTCTTTAGATCTTTTAAGTGAAACATCTGCAAGTTACCACCCACCAATCACCATGTTACCTGTAAAGATGGTTCAGAATGCCAAAACTGTGCTTGCAGATATTATGGTTTGTTCATATGAAAACCATAGCGAACCCCTGTGGTTTCGTTTTAGAAATGCAGAAGGCATGTGCTACATGCACTACAAGATCTGGTTTTCTGAACCATGGAAACCCTCTTCAGAGACAGACTTTCCTCAGGGATTATTATGCCTAAAGGTAACTACAATTTTACATAGAACTTGATAGTAGCTTATGTGGGTTAGTGGACGCAACTTTAGAGCCCCGACTCATGGCTTGGAGCCAAGTCACAGCTCTTCTTAACAAGGAATGACAACTCATTGGTAATTTACAGATTTACTGAAAATGTATTTTCAAGATTTCAGGTGTGTCATTTTGCTCATTAGCTCAGCTGAAAGCTTTCAGGTGAGCTATAGCGATCGTGCGATTTTGCCAGAATGCCAAATTTTTTGCCACGCTGCTCCGATGGTATTTTTCTCTCAAACTTTGTGCCTACAGTTGTTCGATGCATATGACCTTTGGTTAGTGGTTCACAGGGATAGTTTTCTTTAATTTGAGAGCATATTTGACGGATTCAAACTTTATTTGTGGTCACGCGGGCCATTTGTAGGAAATCGTAAAATGGCCTATTTTTTGTGCAATTTATGTCGGAATACGCGGAAACCTCGCGAACTGAAAGTTCAATTTGTTGTGAACCAACGGTGTACCGGATGTTGCAATGTTCCGATTTTTAGGCCCGTAAGAAGAATTCTCCCTAACAAATTTTCTCGGCCAAACTAAAAATTGGTCTGTTCGTACTGCTAATACAAACCCAGCAGCGACGAGGTCAGGTCAGAAATGTTGGCAGCTGTCAAGGAGCTTTCAAAGAGGACACGGACAAATCGCCAGATTCAAGACACACAGCACGAAAGAGTGCCAAACGGGTTGCACGAAGGCCAACCTAGCTGTGCAGCCTGCATCAAGGCGATAGCGCGGCACCTCTCTGAATTTACAAATGAAAGTCAAAACACTGGAAGAATGTCCAAGTTATCAAGTGCAATTTTGAAAGAAATCATAGCCTTAATAAATATCTACCGTATCTGGTTTGAAAAAGCGTAAAAAAGCACCACTTGCTGATATTTACGAAAGAAACCACTCTTTGAAAACGACAAAGTAGAATTTTTTGACAAGAAAGTGTCACCGTAAAGACAGGTGTCAAACGTGGCATATTCTATTTTTAATAGGGGGTTGACAAAGTGTGTAAATGAAAGTAGTGAACTACATTTGAAAAAAATTCATCTTAAACATAGACGGGAAAGCATTACCGTATGTTTTTAATATATTTCATTTCAAAATTTTTTCGTACATCTCTATAGTCACTAATTCAATACTACTTATTAATTATTGTGCTCGTAGCAAAATTTACAGAACCGTTGGTTCATTCCAGACCAATGTATGTAATGTTGGAAAGTTGATTAGTAAATAGGGTAAACTACACATAAATATATTTGTTATCATCAAACACTGGTTAATTTGCGCTATTATTAACATACAAAATTAATTTGTAGTCTGTTGAAAATTTGTTTAAATGAGCAACCTGAAACATTAGGCACTATTTTATGTTTAACAGTGTACAAGAAATAGCATCTTTCCCTAGTAACAAATACCCTTCGGTATCTGCATGCAAATTAGAGGTCATACAGAAGTTTCCACTTTGCAGCGAGTGGATATGTTCGATATGATTACAAGATCATTTGTTTTAGAAGATGAAAAGTCTAAATTTTCTATAAATATGGATAGTCCTATACAAGTGATGGGATGAATATTGATAATTTGTACTGAAATAGATTTTCTTGGCCTATGATATACAATAATCTATTCGATCTGCACTCTAGAAAGTATTCTTTGGTGGAAATACCACTATATTGTTGGACAGTTTCTTATGATCATGCAGCGTTCATGCTGTGGTCTTTCCCGAAAGAACAATACATGTTGATTGATGTCATGTGAATATTACGTAATTGCATATCCCATGTTGTTGATGACATGACCTGCCTGCGATTCATGAACAGCGTGGGTACGCCGTTGCTTAAGTTCGAACCAAAGTCGAAACACACCATACGATTGCTACCTGCGTCCTTTGTCACTTGAGTCGAAAAAATACCCAACATTTGGTTATAGGCCGAATCTACTGCTTGCTAGATTTAAGTAAATTAAAGTATCGGGAAATCTTACTAGTAACGATCTAGAACAGCGAAGCTTGGAACTGTTCACGATTTGAAGGAGCGGACAGCCCTGCAACCGTTCATTTGTGTGACCCAGCCGGTTAGCCTACACTAAAGTTACAGGTATGTATTGTGTTCTTAGACCTAGCCTAGCATTAACTTTAGGCCTGATTTGGCATGTTTCGACCAGAGGTCGTCTTATCGTTAGGCCTATACTATACTGCTAGGCCTATATATATAAATAGAAGGTAGGAACTTCGCCGGCCACAGCCGAAAGTTTTGCCGAAATTAATGATAAAATTTTACCTTATTCTTAAGTTTACTGCTTTTAATTAGGCTACTCAAGAATGTTCTAGGCAATTGTTTTAGAACTCAATTTTGTCCAGTATCTGAGATACAAGAAAAAAGATCCAAGTACAGCTGACAATATGACCAACAGATATTGTAATGCGTTGTTAAACTTTGCAATCACATTCTTCCCACACTGATGAGTAGACTTATGTGTGGCTAAGTGCTAAAAAATGCTTGCAATATAATGTTACACTAGATCAAATCAGTGAACATGGAATATCATTTTTATGGTCATTTTGCGATTAAGAAACACCAGAATACATGGCCATTCACATGCAAATTAGAACTTACATCCCAGGGTGCATTTTGTGCACTATAGGCCCAACATCTTCGGTGTTGACTGAGGGAATTGCTTGGCGTAGCAGCCTCAGGAATCACAGAAGTTGACGTGCAACTTGCCTATTGACTATGTATTTTGTACTGCAATTGCAAACGCCTGTTGGTTTATTGGCGTATGAAAGCTGACGCTGCGGCGTACCTTTGGCGTCAGCTTTACATGGAATGCAAGGTGGGCAGTACCTAGGCCTAGCTAGCCTAGAGTAGACTCCACCACAGTTAACTGTATGCTCATGGGCATGACCTAGTCTTCCATCAGTTTTGAAATTTGATTGTGCACAAATGAGGACCACCAAGTGTGGTCATTTACTATTTCTATTCATTGCCAATGGAACCCATATTTTCATAAATATATAGGTGCCCAATTTTATGCTGTTCGGTTTACTAGTAGGCTAAATCACTCCTCAACAAAGGCCCCCCTTTACAAACTCGTCAACTAGCAACTCGTCTTTTAACCAAACTTCCCTATACATATTTGCTATTTATATCACCTCTTCAGCCCACTGACAAAGAAGCAGCTAGTTCACAGACTCTGGTTGATGGTTAAATTGTCTTACAGTTACAATATTCAATCTATAGGTTACATAAAAAAAAAAACGTCTGGCTTCCACAATGGCGAAGTCTAAAATGGGCATAGCAACATTTTTGTTTTTGAGAAAAAGAGTAAACCAGCAGTAGGGACTAGGGAAGTTCTCAATTCAATGTAAACTGCGACAGTGTAAGCTAGGCTAATTATATACATTCACCATGGCTTGTAACCTTGCTTGGCAGTAAATAGACCTGTATCAGGACTTTTGTGTACATATTATCCTGCTCAATGGGAGGATGCATTTATTCTTGAATTTACTTTTTCTTTATAGTTATCAATACATCTTTAGTGTCGCAATGTCCTGTTAGGATTTTTTTGTTTCACTTTCCTCCACAGACAGAGACGTCTGATGGCGTACCGACAACTGGCCTTATGGTCAAACTACTCCATCCCCTTTGGTAAAGGTGTGAGGATTGCTCTACCATCATGCTGTGTCAATGCCATTAGAAGCAGATTTCCTGAGGAGACTGCAGGAGCATATGAAGGCTTCAAGGAAGTGACAGATGCTATAGAGATGGACTGAACATACTCACGTTTGTTACTATGGACTTGATTCAATTTTTTTTTCTCAATTCTGTTCAGTGATTGTAAATTTGTGTGGAGTGTTTGTGTAAAAGGAGCCAATAAAGGAAGACGGTTTGTAAGTATACGCAACATCTTTAGTCAACTTCTGCTGTTGTTTTCATGTTGAGGTCAATCAGAGAGCTGTTAGAAATTCAAAATCACCGCTTGCACTTCATTCGAAGGTAAAAATCCTAATGCAGAAGGGCAAATTGAAGGTAATGTTATCTTTTCATACTGTAATGTATTTGTTCCCCTTGAAAAGGGAATTTCATTTTGAGGGCCTGTCTCTTGCATTTTTTCACTTTTTATAAACAATTCTGAAATTGGTAAATTGTTGTAAGAAATCTGTTCCTAACAGCACCTTGATTGAATACTGTAAGTGGTCAGGCTCCCACTGCACCCCCGTTATTTTCCTCCCAAATTTTCAGTCAACCCCCTTCCTGTTATGGAATATGGAGTTAAATGCTTTAGCCTAACCCATACTTTTAACCTTTTGAAGTACTGAACCCCCCCCCCCTTTGTCAAATTGGGTGAGTGGAAGGTGATGCTGACACCCTTCCCAGAACTCTTTTCTTGGTTACCTGACTACAACAAGATGCCACGGAATACGATCCTTGTTCTCCATCATCCTCACGTTGACCAACCTCTGCCACCTGGTTTACTCAACTCCGGTTGAAGTGATGCTGTAAAGTGGGTACTCTTTGAATGGGGCATAAAGTTCTACTATTCTTCAAAGACAATTAGACCTCTGAAGTTGGGGGAAGAATATTGCAACAATTGATGTTCTGCTCACAGATGATGATGCCATTTGATATGGAAGTAAGGAATGCACAGTATTTACAGCATCATACTGCGTAACCACCTTGTAAAGTTCAAATGTGAGAGTTAGTGAGCTTCTGTTTACATTTGAACAGTATTCGCATCCTATACGTGCTGATACCGATTTAAGTAAATTCCAATGGTATCATATACTCTATACTACTGTACATACAGTAGTACTTCAGAACACTTTACATGGAACAATGCAATGTGGTTCTACAGTATGATACTGTACTTTAGTTTCACTAACGTGCTTCATCTCAGCGGCACCTTCCTGCAAAAAAAGAATTGCAGGTTTCGTGGCGTGACTGTGATTCTCAATTTTCTCATTTTCTCACCATCTCTCTAATTCAATTGTTAAGCCATGTAGCTCTACTGCTATGAAAAAAAAAATTAGATATAATCAAAAAGAAAGTAGATGTTTAAATTTCTTTAAAATAGTATATTTTTCTTCTATTCCTTACAGTAAAAGGAAAAAAACCCAAAACATTGAAGCATAAAGGGAACAAAGTCTTACAATAGAACTTAAATCGGTTAATGCTACAATGCAGTAAATGTTTTTACTATATCTGAAGTATAAACGGAATAAAAATAAATATATCTCTTCTGTGCACTTCACGGCATTTACTGACGTTAACTGTAAAGGTCCAGCAAATTTACTTTGACATATAGACTGAAAACTTTCCTTAGTTGTATATTCTCTCATTGGTAAAATTAAAAGGGAAGTGAACTGTACAGATATTTGCTAAAAAAATAGCTCGATGTACAAAAGTATGTAAAGATACCTATATCAACGCTCTTAGAAAAATACACTTAAAACCCTGAGAATTCCCAAGCTAAAGAAGGTAATGAATGATGGGGGGCTTTAAAATGTTCCAAGACAAGTGATTTTGTTCGTCAGGTTATTTTTAAGGAAGCAAACATTTTTCTAGCCTCCCAGTCTCTATAATGTACCTCACTGACAACAGACATGGTTTTGGTACCACATTCTTAAAACTGTCATTTCATTTTGCCTTAGAATCCAAATGGATTTGACTTAAGACTGAAGTAAACAGTACTATCATGTAAATCAATTTCAAACAACTATACTAAATATTTCTTTTTCACTGAGAAAAAAATGAAGTAAACTGTACAGATATTTGGCAAAAAGATGGCTAAATGTACTAAAATAAGTAAAGACACATAAGATATATCAACACTCTTGAAAAAAAAGTTCTTACTGAATCTTTCTTGAATCCAGTACTGAAGCTATGTTGATACCCTGTTCAGCGCACTGTGCAATAATGACATCACTGTGCTTTTCGTTGGTCTACTGCATCAAGGATCGTCAGAGGCTAGCATGGCCCAATCAGTGTTTATTATCGGGCCTGTTCGTTACGCTAATTGTGATTGCCATGTACCATGTGTATACTGAAACGATTGTCAAGAAAACGCTCAAATTATAAAACAGTCGCGCTGCCGGAGCTCAGCTAAAGTTGTACTTTATCATTTTTAATTGTGTAAAGAATGTTTTATATTGTTTTGTTTTCATCGACAATTGACCCATAATACTATAATGACACAACGAAATTAATGTAAGAACCCTGTTTCCAAAAGTGTTTGATTGTGCAAGAAGTTGAGTTACCAAGACGGGATTACGGAAGTACCGATTTAAGAAGAGTTTACCAACCTGGATTACCGGTGATGAGTTTCCAGTCACCCACTCTGATAGATGCACTTATCGTTGCGTTGAACGGCAATTTTTCCAATTTGCCCCAAAGCTTCTCGTCTTTCTTTGTCCATTTTTTGGGCTTTTTTGATGGATTGATATTATGTAGCAGAACCAATCGTGGAGACACGTGGCCATGTCTAGAAAAACACAAGTTTCACAAATGGTAGGCCCAATGAATATTGTAATGAACACCACGGTTTTAAAACAATTTTGATTCACTTCCCATTCTTTGTAATTGCCAGTCGACTATAATATACCGGAAAGAGCACGCTTTAGGAGCGGATCC
>JAAAJZ020060904.1:0-19906 GCA_010015985.2 Actinopyga echinites
AAGATAGCAAAACTCGGGTATCTTAATATTACATTCAGGAGGTGAGGCAGTTCGTTAAGGACTCTAGGCTCTACGAATGTTGAAGAAACGCGAAAGGACATTTGGATTAAAAGTTCACGCCAGGTGCCTCCCCGGAAGCAATACATTGCGGAAGCATAGTCAGTTACAGTTTTCTGATTAAAATTCCCCTTGTTAACATGTTTACAACTAAAAGGATGATAAGGTTTCCTATATCAGTATGAAAAAAAAAACCCAAGACTACTGCGTAAACCTGTTCATCTAACATGTAGCTGCATGGTTGAAGCTGAGGCATTTGTTGTACAATGGAACTGCGACCATTAATGTATACTGAGGGAAGCATGATATAAAAACTCCATGGTATTGTCTCTTTGCTATCAGGCTGTTGTTTATCTAATGGTTAAATCTTTGGTGATTTTTTTAAACACAGGATTTCAACTGAGGTGTATGAAAATGTGGGAATTGCTCATTACATTGTGGAAATTATCCATAGTAACGGCCGGCCCACTTAAATTTTGAAATGAATGCTCGAGAGAATAAAGATATTTAACACTTGATAATCTTCTTATATCTTTTGAAGATCCTGACGTTCACTTTGAACGGAGGTGAGCACAGTGAGTCTCGGAAAACTGAAGACAACATCGTAACATTTACAGATGTCATGGATGGATTCCTTGCTACTCTTGACTATGAACGAGTGCGTATTAAATTGTACTATTTGCAGTATTCAAATTTAAAGTCACAAAATCACTTCTACGTGCTTGTTACTTTCTATTTGAAACCTGTTTACTATGAAATTATAATCATCATAGCCATACCATTGCGTGTCTGTTAAAGGATCATCGAAATTATATGCAACTTATTGCCTAATCTCTGATAGAATAAAAGTGAGTTCCCTTTGTCTGAAGTGTATCATTTATCCCCAATTCAAAACGCAGTCTGCTTTTTATTTACTGTTTGTATTCCCCCTTTATAATATACTTATAGGACATACTTATGATCAAGAACCTGACGTCCCAGACTTGTTACTTTTCTCGTTTGGAGAACATGCCGATCCAGAAAAATGACGAGACCGCGTTGTTCGTACGGGAAGTAACAACGGAAGCTGATTTAGTAAGTGTAGCTGAAAAATCCGAACTTCGTAGAACACTATAAATCATAAGACTTAACAGGGAAGGTTGGAATGCAGGGGACACCTCCATAGCTGAACTAGACAAATGACTAGTAGACCTTAGAAACGCATGGCATCTCCCCCACTAAACTACCTGGATCCTGGATCCTGAAGTCATCCCATTTGTCAATATCAACAAATGTATACTAAAAATTGTTCTGTTTTTCCGCAAGGTGCAACTTTCACTCATTGTATGGTCAGTTGAATGTTGCTGATCTTTCCCGGAGGAAAATATGAATTTTGCCATAAAAACTAAGTGAATAAGCAGACTGCAGTCACTTATTTAGTCATTCATTTATGATAGCAGAGGGACACGAAAAAAATGTGGTTCCCTGCATTAAGTAGGGAAAAATGACTTCACTTTATGAATCGAATAGAATGTAACAATTATATTATTTTTGTGGTCTTTTTCAAGGAGACATGGGACCACGACGTGGACGAAGTTTTGCTTTCACCGACAGGTAAAATTCCATCGAGCTACGTTCTCTTGACCAATGACGTCATCGTGAGAAAAGAATGCGTTTCTCAGCCTTCCTATTGGCTGGAAATGAAAGCTGCTTCACGGCAACGACGGGACTGCGACGCTGTATGCGGGGCTGGTATAGTACTTACGACAGTAGTAGTTCTATCGTTCTTAGGTTAGCTTGAATCGAGTTTGAATCTTATACATTATGAACAGAAAATATGTGTGACTTAGAATTATTTTCAAAAATATGTTGCCTGCAGTACACTGAAATTCTTTATAGTTCAGTGCTTAAAGTGTAATCAACTTTATTTTTCTACGGTAGGCATAGAAACAAGACCGCTGGCTCGAAACTTGGAAGTTGGTATTACTTCTTCTTGTAAGTGAGAGCTGTGAAATTCTAGGTCAATACTGCTACATCTTTCATTTACTTTTTAAGATTTAAATTTATTTTGGAACGGTTAACGTGAAATGTAATGGTGCCAACGGCCGTTATGGGCTTAAATGTTGTAAGGAATATCTCAGGCACGCTGATTTCCCAAGGAATTATCTTCTGGACTGACTTCATGAGGTAAAGGTTATTCATAACCCCCTCCCCAAAAGGAAAACAAGTTACTTATTACGATAAAGTAACCTTTATTTCCTCCAAATGAGCTACACTTCTAGCCGTAAGTATTGCCACTTGGACTTAAAACGTCAGAAATGAAAGTCATGAATAAAAGTTGAAACATGATTCACAATTTCACTGATTAAAGAATAGGAAATTTCAGATAATGAGGGAGAGAGGGTATAGTAGTCATCTTTGCCACATATCCGATAAAATATTAAAACAGCAAAAGTTTCATTTATTGTAGGTGAAACAAAACAAATTCAGTTTATAGGTACCCTGAATTTTTCAGACAATTTTGCAATGCAAACGTAACCTCTGCTTTGAGAGGCAAAACTTAGCATCATTCATAGCCAAGTCTTCTAACATGTTTGAACTTGGGACTATGAAGAACAAAATAGATTCACCGTAATAGACTTTCCACTGCACTGGTAACAAGATTTTTGTTATTGTTAAGTTTAAGCCGATCTGACAATAAGGGGTAAATTTGACAATCCTTCATAAGCAGGTCTTACAAAATAGTGTTACCTGTGGATATGAATTATTAATTCAGAGCACCTTCATACACTGTCCGCCAGGGGCGGATCCAGGGTTTGGAGAAAGGGGGGGCGGAAACATCGGCCAAAGGCCGATCGTCGGAGGCGAGCGCCGAAGGCGCGAAGCCACGGCGGGGGGTCCGGGGGGCCTCCCCCGGAAAATTTTGGAATTGAGAAGGGCTTAGAGGCCATTTCCGAGCATCTGAGGGTTACATTTTGCCTTCCGAAATCCGGCGATTTTTTTTATAAATAAACGAAGTTTGGATGCAAATTTTCATTTAGGTTGGAAACAGTCTCACATAAGCGGTATACATGATGCAGACCTGTATCAGGTGATGGGCAAAACTCTACAATTACAAAATAAAATCATCATTCATCAACAAAATCATATATACATCCCAAACTAGGACAGCTCTCAGTCTCTTGAACTAGGGTTGTACGGTACCGGACCCTACGTCACGTAGGAGTTCAATCGGCCAATTTCTCCACCAAGAATCCTTTGCTTAAGTCCAGCATGCTTTTATTCTAGCAAGGGATTGATAAAAAGCATGCGCCGAGGATATTTCCTGGTATACTTGTCTATGATCGCTCCGTAATCAAGAGAGATGTCGCGATGCACGAATAGAAGGACTAGGGCATTGAATCTGTCCTCGGTCATTGTTGACCGGTAAGTGTTCTTAATGAACCGCAATGCCGAGTTTGTCCTCTCAACACTAGCTGCTGTAGCCGAGAAAGTGAGCATAATCCGTAGAACTGCCATTATGTTGGGGTAGGCCTTCTCGACTCCAGACGCCTCGATACCTTGAATGGCTTCGGACACCGTGTCGGGCAGCTCTTCCTTTCGCCGGGAGTCCCAGAATTTCGTCCAGAGTCGCAATTCCTGGTTGAAATCGGAGAGGCAGAGAAGGTCTTCGCCATAGTGCCCCTTGATCTTCTCCAAATCGTCATCCTTCAGATTGGCCAAGTTTGCGGGGATAAGCAAGTGTTTCCACAATCAAAACTAATGAACTCGGTGACCATACCTCGGAACACAATTCGGGTTGACCAAAGACAGGTAAAGTATCAGTTGAGGACTATTCCGCTTATTTCATCAATATTAAAGTGTAAAATAAACGGAGGATCAAGCTTTTTATTATCCTGTGATTTGAGAACATCCTGTAATATTTGTCGGGGTTATTAGAAATTTCTTGGTTTTGGATAATTCTCTTGAAAGTGGAAGATTTGTATAGGTTGATAGCGGTGTTGCTTTGGAGAAAATTACAAAATTCGGAAACGGTCTAAACATTATATTTTATTCTATTTCGACACGGGAACTCGGGAAGTATCGCGGGAACAAAACGGTTTTCTGCTTCTGCATAAAATAAGGTAAATAGGTGTTTGGGCGTAGCCACCACTTCGTTCAAGAGATATACTAGGAGTCCAGAAGAACTTCGAAAACATGTTTTAGCTAACATTAAGCTAGGCTATTTGAAACTCCGGTAGACTTCAAGAATCGTAACTGTATTTAATCAGTGTTGTCCGTGTAGCCAGTTTGACTTAGTAGTTTCTCCAAGTCACGTGTTTGGGAGATTGTAACTACCTGTATAGTGTTGTGCATGTATAGTTTTACTTTCAGTCGTATTCCATAATCTTGGAATGCGACAATATTGTTTCCTCTTTCGTTTTGGTCTCACCAAACCATAGAACTTATAAACGGGAGAACGATGTCAGGCTAACTACTCATGCACGGAGCAAATTAAGTTGAAAGGGAACAGCATTGACGGACGCAAAGTTTAAGACAATTTAAACTACGCAAAATCCAATGATTGTGCATAGTGTTTTCTTTATACAATCAGAAAACTGTGAAGAACCAACCCGTTCCATCTTTTCGGATTCTCCATCATCTGTTATTGGAGATTAAACGAATGATTTTTGGACTGTACGTATCATGTGCCATGTAAGGAAGAAGTTGTAAACGCTAGTTATTTGCCCAGCAGCGCATGGCGTCATCAAAATATCCCGGCTTCAATGTTCGATCTTTGAATGCAGCATACTCTCGTTTTACTTCTTTACACTAAACAGAACCGAGTTAAGCGAGTAAATGCAATCCCATCATACAACTAATCTAATCAACTTTTGTCCTTTATAAACCTCAAAAGTCGGAAACGGTCTGTAAGGGTTAGTGGTTACCTTCGTATTTCACGACAGTCTGATTAAGTGAAGCAAACATCCTGCTACTAGTACAGTACTACGTAGAGCCCGAAGATATCCAGGTACGGTAACTGAAGGGCGAAGGAGTCTAAGTCTCGTTATCACAAGATGATAATAACCTTGAAGGGTTACCTTTGTGTTTAGCTGTCGGTTATGTATCCCTGAGACGAGAATGTTGAGGATAAAAGTGAAAAATACATGCCACGTGATAGAATGTGCATGACAAAACTCGACCATTTCGTACGGACTGTGGAATGGCTGCAAGCAATTCGGTTGACAGTGACAGAATTGGCAATTGGCTTGAAACGTTAAATAGACGGTACTAAGGAGAAATTAAATGTACCGGTTTAATTCTGCGAAATATACTCGCAAAAGTTTACTCCCACTTTAGCACCGCATAACCAGTGGGCTTACGCGGGGGTATTGACCCATACCACCCATCACATTGCCAGCCTCCCCCGCCCCCAAAAAATAAATAAATAAAATAACAAATTCAAAAAAAAAAAATTCTTCTTCATGAACATGGTGTACATGTAGTCATAATTCACGTAATATATACAATGCATAAATGTCGTTACAGGGGTTGCGAAGGGCTATTTCCGGCGATCTGAGAGGTTTGTTTCACCAAAATTTTGTAGTACACTGCATGCTGGCGCTCCGCTTAGAAAGTCTCCCGGATAAATCTCACTCCAAGTACACACTCAAACTCAGCAGCCCTGTGATTGGCCCCCCCTTCCAGAAAATCCTGCGTACACCACTGCTTGGTCCCTGGTATGTTCTTCTTTAATTGACACTACTTTTAATAGCACTTTAAACTGTGAGATGTTGTTCCATCTTCGTCATAGTGAAATTTTGCAAAAAGATCTGGTTAGGAAAGAGAAGTGAGTATTAGACTCTGGTATTATAGCCAGTGAGAGTGCAGGGAGGTGTTATTAGACTGAGACCCGACTGAAACACTTTCTTTGAATCCAACTAACTGCTGACAGTAATCTCTTTTTTGAGTTGTTCTTGAAGATACAATCAGCTTAAAATGTGATGAAAACAAAACACAAAGGGGCAAGTTGCCTGCTATGCAGCGCTCGCACCAGCGAGATGCACAAAGTCATCACAGCGGACGTAAAAATTCAAACATTCCAAAATATACCCAAAGTAAGTTACTAGTTAGCCTAACACAAGGCCAGTCTCTGTAGTGATTGCACACATACAGCATTTGGTAGTGCTACATACCTATCTTCACAGGGAACCCAGGTACCCGCCTGACATTAACTACCCAGGTTCCACATCTCCTACCCGACTCCCCACAAAATGCTGTAAGAGAAAAAGTCGTTCCTTATCACTTCCCAGGGTAATTTTACCATATATTTGCCTGTTTGTTCCAAGTAAATTTTGATTGAGAGAATTTTAACGCAAGAGAAAATAAAAATTGAAATCGGAGTTGTTGCTTCCTTCATTTTGTTGGGATAGAATTATATTGTATCGAAAGTACTTCGTAATTTTCAAGGAAAACCAATCTCCTTTCACCAGCCTCCATGTTCCCACCAGGATGTTGTCACATATGGCACACACATGTACAACACTTGAACAGAGAACATGTATTGCTGAACAATGACCAACATTTCAAAAATTCACCAGGAAATTTAGTCCCTTCCCTTAACATTACCAGTTGCTGCAATTGGAAATTATAGTATTTTCAGGGCTTTGACATGTTCCCATGCTCTAAAGATATTACCAATATAATATTCTATATTACATGTTGAATATGGGTACACCTACTGCAACTTGCGAGTGAATGCGAGTAGTGATCAAAATCCAGTGGCTAAGTTTAGTCTCAAACCCTTTTGCTCATTTGCATTATCGTTAGTACATTAGCTTATAGCCATCATCTCTTGGGTTCTGGGGAAAATCAGTCGTTTTTTAACCGAATTAGCGAAGGTGTGACCACAGTAATGACTTATTTCAATTGCGCCCCTAAATATCCAAGGCCCGATATACCCTAGATCAGATTTTAAATGCAATCCATTTTTACATGGACTCCTTATTCAAACCTAAGAAGTGCACTAGTTACTCGAAGTAGGCTATCAGTTGAAAATTAATTTCAAAATAAAGCACACGTACTTGAACCATATTAACAATTTTAACAGACCATTTTGGTGTACACTTCTCGCCATTATAAATATGAGAACTTTAAGATTATAGTTTGCTTAAACATCCATACATCGACATCTTTCTAAAGAGGCAACCTTATCTTAATAGGCAAATTTGGTGTGGTATTCCTGCCGTTGGCCAGAGCAAACATGTCATTATCAGGGTACCGCTGACCAGTTTTCGCTAAGTCATTGTTTGTCAATTGGAAAGGCAAATGAATTTTACCGACCCTTCGCGCGAAATGTCTTCATAGACTTCATACGTCTCTTGGTCGATGTTCGGTACTGCGATGGAAACCTCGATTTTTCGAATTATCTCGGAACTGTGATTGATGACAATGTCGCAATGAATATTGATATTTAACATGGTACTTGATAAACAGACATTGATGACGGTGCGTCGAGGTGATGAGTTTACTATACTGTATGATACTGTATGATGTTCATATGGTTTTGAAACTTTCAAGCAACTGTTTCGAAAAGTAGTGAGTGGACAATTACAAATTTGGGTGGAAATATAAGACGGCACTAGCAATTACCGATTAGAAGAATAAAGAAATTTATTTACATCACTTAACTAAGGTATGACACTTGCATATTTAAGTAAGAAAGTGGGGGACATACTTATGCCCTAGCAATTCTTTCATACTGTAGAAATGCAAAGCCAAAGATATTGGAAATCTAGTCATCACAACGCCGAAAGAAGTTTGTTTATATGTCAATAACAAACGTTTAGATGATGAGTAAACGTGATGATGAGTAACATGTCATGTTGCAGCAAGTTTGGTACGAAGTGACTTTACACGCTGACGTAGTGAGAAACATGATTATCATTTCAATGAAACTATTTTACATCATTCTTTACTTCAGGTCCTCCTTCATATAACAGACAAGAAAATGTGATAACGTTCCCTGATGTGTCGTCAACAAGCATTACAGCTACGTGGCGACGATGGAGGAATACATTAGACAAGGGACAAGGACCGGTCATCGGGTATATCATATTGCATCGTAAGGTAAACGGTACATTCAATGAAACAGAGACGACCCTTGAATTGAGTCATACATTTGCAAATTTACTACCAGGCACCATGTACCAATTTAGGATGAAGCTTGTGGGAGAGAATAATACAATTGGCAAAGGGAGTAAAATTCAGAACAGGAAAACTTCCCCTTGTGAACGTGAGTATCATGTTCATTAATAAGTATCTCACAACTATTTTAGAGCTTAAGGTCCTAGGGTAGCTTTCATGCGCTGTTCTTTACCAAAGAATAAACAAATTCTCAAATAAGCATGTAACGTCTAGATTTTAACACGATTCAAAGGATTTAGAAAGCTAGGATCAAATTACCCGAAAACAAAACACATATTCCAAGGTGTTCTGTTGTTGAATTATACCCTTCACAAGATACAAGTTGAAGGAAACAGTTTTCTAATAGTTGTTGATTTAATTGTGTTATGAGACTTTGTTTGTTTGGTGTGGGCTTAAAGACATCCATAATACCAACACCCGCGCTTCTTTATCTCAATACACTTCATGCAAGGAAATATTTACACACGAGCCGGTCACCAGAAATAGCAAGTAAAAATCCTTTGGTAATTCTTTTGGGATTATAGGCCGTCTTCCCTGGCATTTTTTCGTGTTGTATTGTTCACTTTTTCTGGGGAGTGGGCTGATTTTGTCTCAGAGTATGCAGGAAAATAACAAAATGCAGAATTTGCCTTGCCAACAAACAGATTCTTGCACCACACTTAGAAAACCGGCAAAAAACTACCTTATTTTTTTAACATCTGCATTGCGTGACTACCAGGAACCGGCCAATCACAGAGCTGCTTCTCGTGACCCTTTGACCTCAGGTTTGTTTACATCTGTGGTAGATCGCTGGGCAATGCATAGCCTAGCCTATGTTTGTATTGGCCTAAGCTAGGACCTAGGCCTGTATGATATTGTACAATTTGTACGGTGCAGGCCTCTGTCGGGCCGTTTTACATGAGGCTTCGTTCCAGTTGATGGTAAGAATCGCGCGCCCCATTATCATTGAATGTTTCTACTGTTAAGTGATTGAGTGAAAATAAGAAATTTCGACCGATTGCGTCGCAGAATGATAGGATCTCACCACGGAATTTTTCTATTGCACAATTATGACAAGGTCGTACGTTAACGCTAGGCCTAGGCCCTCATTCAAAGTAACGCCATACGTCAACGTAGGCCTAACAGTTGTTTTATGAAAAGTTACTAGCTCACGCTGACCTATGGCATATGCCCCAGCAATAACGTGTTTTTAAAGAAGATGTTACACGGACAACTCAGCCAATGGTTGACCGCCAAAATGATGAATATTAAATCTATCTTTTTTCTTCTTCTCGTATTGTCATTGCCAGGGCTCTAAAAAGAGCATAGTCCTAGGACTGTAACTTATAAGCCAGAGGTCTGAGATGTGCAGGGAGGGGGAGTGGGAGTTAACTAAGTTTAAAAGTGTTAATAATACTGGTTGCATTGACAGCCTGTTCAGCTAAATTGTTCCACGCCTTTATAGTTCTTGGAAAAAAGGAGTAGGCTACTTGTAAACATTAGTACAGCATGCAGGTTGATGGAAGGTCTGCTTGCTCATTTCCCGAAGACTGATAGCCCTAGGAAGTAGGATGTGACCAAGTGAAAGAATCCTTATATTGATAGTGTTGTCCTTAACAGTGATATGTATCTGAACACAAGGTTCAAACAAAAATGGAATAGGTCATGAAGTTATGATTGTGGCTAACTCTTAGTATACCGGTACTCTCTTATACTTCTGACCAGGCCCTAAGCTCATTTGCAATGCCATCTTATTTGCTCCTCACATCAAACACTGAAGTAAAATTCCAGTGCAGTCCTTTACCACAGTTATTGTCAGTTAGGCCTATAGAAGTGCTTATATGTGCATGTAGATTTAAAGTGAAGCTTGTAGCCTAGGCCCAATAAACCCCAACAAACAAAAATCTGGTAATATTACAATGAAACCAGTCAAACTATTGAAGACTTCATGCAGTAAACAAAGTTGTAATACATAGGACTACTTTAAATTTATCGACTCAGTGTGTGTGAAGGCTGAAGCCTATGAGTGAGAGATACAGGCTAATACGTATAGTCAGGCCATTTTCATTTTAGTCTTAGGCAACACTTATGTTGTAAATCAATTCATGCATACGTTAGGCCACTTTGACACTTCTTGTACGTAGAGCCCAGCCAGTCATGACCTGGTCTGTCTAAAAACTAGATGAAAAGGAGTTATGAAACCCACTATAAGCGAGCCATCAAAATATCAACCATCATAGCTAATGAGTAAAGACAATAAGGTTGGATCTGAAGACACAGAGATATGAAGTTGTTTGCAAAATTGCAATTCGAAAGTGAAATGCTAAACACAAAAATGTTCTTTGTTCGACTCAGACCACAGCCTGAGATGTATAACTCCAGAAGTACTCTAAGAAGTATCATCTTCATACAGCTGTTTTATTGCCAATAGTCTATATGTCCGTAGGTTCTTGGAATGCCTTAGTTTTAAACTGAAATTGTTCCTTCTGTCTTTGATAAATTTATTCAACTTTTTAAAAAATGACTCTTCCATTAGAAGTGGATGCTTAATACTATCACTTGTTTGTTAACCATGCCCAGAAGAATTTGTTAGTAATGTTGACCCTGATAATAATGACTTGTAGTAAGGTAGACATTCAGTTATGTTATGGAAAATCTCTAACATTAATTTCAATTGCAATTTAAAATCTCCCTTATTTATTTTTAAATTTTTGTACCTCTCTGTGGATTTCAAGGTTATGGTGAACGTGTTTCTTACACCAATCAGCCTACTAGTTCATACTCATTAAATTATTTCCAAACCCCGAGCTCCTCCAAGCAATGGCCAGGCATATGTGTTTCCAGTGTTCAAAATTCATCATATCAATAAAATGCATAGCACTGAGTTAAATGTAGTATATTTAGAACTATTATACGGTCACCGTGCACAAATCACCATGTGCAAAGCCATCAAATTCAGGTTGTCATATATTGGATACGAATAAAGAGAAAGTGCAGCAAACAAGAATGGCCGTTCACCTCAGAACCAACGTCTCCGGCATCTCATTTCTTTTGTACAATATCTTGAACGCATTGGGTAATAAACACCTTTTTCAAGATAGAAAATTAATGAAATTTTCTACAATAATTTAGTAAGTGATAAAACTGACACTAGCCACAACACTACTGATACTTTTGTTAAATACTGCAACGGAAGACAGTTTAAGAGGTCTTTATCTGCGGACAAAGACCGGACTAAGTTTGACCGGGAAGGTGTTACTTAAAGGGTTACAATAATCCAGTACTCTCTTTTGAATCACCGAGGTCAGAGGGTAATCTGCCTGTCTCACTCATGAAGTCATATTTTGAAGAAATATTAGATTTGAATGCCACTGACATGAGATGGAAATTAAATTAAAACCTTTAAATAAATGACAGTGTCCCTGGTGTAATTAAATGATATATCCTTCTAAACACTGGTGTAGCCAGGATTTTTTTTATTGGGGTGACCAAATGTGTGAATGAATTTAAGTTTATATTTGATATTCGCTATAAAGTACAGTGCAAGACAATGAACCTGTCATTTACACAGTGCAGTTGGATGGTTTGTAGTATACTGTACTGCAGTGTGGTTTAGCTATGTCTCCTTTTTTGGTTTCGATGACAATCCAAACCTATGCAGTCTTGATGGCGTGTGTATGTATGTATGTATGTATGTATGTATGTATGTATGTATGTATGTATGTATGTATGTATGTATGTATGTATGTATGTATGTGGCTTGATAGAACTAGTGGATTTTTTATTTACCTCAACGAGATGTCATTACATTTTGGACTTCTAAAGCGGTCTGGACAGGTTTCCTCACTGCATCGGGATCTCTGACGAGAACATTGGATGTCACCTAAGTGTTGAGTGACTGTGTTGTACTCAGATCCGTAGGCATTCCAATCTGTCTTGCCATTCACCACTTTAGATAAGTCCACTTTGAAGTCACAAAATGTAGACAACCAGTCTATTTTCGCGTCAGCCCATCTTCCTTCCTCTCCTAACCTTTTCAGTTCTACCAAATACCGACATACTGGATGCTGTTCCTGCTGTATCAGGAAAAATATGTCTGGACGTTCCGTCATTATCCTGTAGAAGACATACATTAAGTTATCGAGAGGACATGTATTTCCAAGGCAAACCCTCACACCTTGGTAGACGCCATTGCCACCCCATCTCGGAACTGTTTCTTCGAACGATGGCGAAGTTTCTTTTCCCCCTTCACCTTTCGCTGTGAATTTCTCAGTCGGCGAATACTGTTCCTCGCGTTCGTAAGGGAACGATTTTTGTCTCTCATTTTCCGGCAATTTTCCGTATCGCCTTTTCGTTTTCTTCTTTGTTGGGGTGGGTTCTTTTGCATTTCCAGATAGACTTTTGAAGTATTTAGATTTTCTGGGTTTACGTCTTTTACTCCACTTTTCTTCGGGGACCTTCCTACCCTTTGAAGGAGTCGGCGGTACAAGATTGGGCCTGTAAGTATATATTTCCTTTATTTGTCCCTTTATAGTGTGGAGTCTTGATTGTATGAAGTGGGCTGGACGCAGTCTTCTGCCTTTCCTTTGGAGACTGTCCTTCTTGACCTTCTCGAATAAATTTTCCACCACATTATTGGTCGCATGTCTTTCCGGTGTCACGTTTGGAACGACATCTCCTTTGTGTCTAGACAAATCACCCAGCATGAGTCCACTCCAAACCGGGAACAAATGCATTACGTCTTTTAAAAGTAATTCAATAAAACCTGGAATGAAATCTTCGTTTTTGTCGACCTTGCCAACCTTTTTGGTTTTCGCCGCCTTCAACCATATATTATTGAAATAATGATAAAACGGTGACGATTCCCTTATGGAAGATTTTGGTTTCAATGGAAAGACGTCATCCTTGGTATTGTCTGGTTGTGCTGGCTGTATCATTTGGTCTGCGTTTATCATTTTCCTTAAAGTCTTCCTGGATTTTCGTACTTTCGGCGTCTCTAGTGGGTTACCAAACGCACGCGACAGGTGTTTAAATACAAGGGTGGCTTCCTTCATCGTTACCGAATCTACCAAGAGGGCAAACGTTTGCAGAGCAAAGTGTTTTGTTTGTTTTGGCGTGTTGGTATGGAGTTTCTTCATGGATTGCGTTACCTGGTGCATCATGTGTGCTGAGCACATGTGGGGATACGTTCCCTTCGACAAATTCGCCTTTTTCATCGTGATGTTCCAGCACCTTTGCAGGTATGCCCTGATGTCCTCTTTGTTGAACCCATTCAGCACACCATTCAGCATAACCCATGAGTTGTCAATTTCAACGCGTCGAGGAACTTTTTCCTTGGAAGACAGTTGACCTAGCCCATCAAGAAAACGATTTATAAAATGCGTTATCTCCGAAGTATGGTGGTCGTTTGAAATCATTTCGGCCACTGGCACGGCAGACCTACCTTCAACAGGAGATGTCAAGGCAAGCGCATAATAGAAAACTGGTTTTTTACTTGTAGGAATCTTCTGCACAATGGATCCTGTAGCGTCTAGGTATAAAATCTTCTCATATGCTGTGTTGTACAAACGAAGCTGTTCTTCGGTGAACAGTATAGCCTTAAAAGGAAGACATGAGAAATACTGAACGAAACCTGGAAGAAGTTTACCCTTGTCCATGTCAGCATACATTTCTTGTAAGAGTCTCACTTCCTGAAGAACGTCTGTCGACAAGTTGATTTTTTGACGATTTTCACTGAGAATTTTGTGCAGTACGTCGAAGGTTGTCGGTTCGTCAATATTTCCAGCCATTTGTGATGCAACATGGTTTCTCTCCATCTGCTCGTAATACCAGTTGGCAGTTCCCTTCCTTTTTAGCTTCTTTGCAATGCGTCCCCGCCTACTCCCAGTCACGTGCCGTTTCTTCACCTCGTCTACGGAATGTTTGATTTTTCCGTTCCGACGCACCGTCACCTTCACATACGTTGATTTGGGACTAGGTCTTCTCTTGATGATAAAGTTGTAGGTACAGCAGTGTGAAAACTTACACTTGGCTGTAGCCGCCCAATAAGGTGCTCTCTTTTTCTGGCTCTGACTTTTCCTCAGATGCTGGTATTTGAAAGACAGGACGCACGTTTTATTGTTTATCTTGAATTTTTTGGCAAAAACATCCGTCCAGCCTTTCGATAACTTCTTGGCATTCGATGATGGGGCTATTGATTCCCACTCCTCCCGTGATAAAGTAATGACGAAGAGGTTTTTCTCATTTCTTACTTCCCGCCATTTACGTTTTTGAACTCCTTCTGCAGAGAGGTTCTCAAAGTATATGTCGCTATCCAGCTCTTCACTATCATTATTAGTGATATCGTTTTCACTCACTGTTTCGTCCTGTTGAATGTGACTTTGGTGATAGTCGCTAGTCCATTCTTCATCGTCACAGCTCATATCATCGAAAAAAGTATTCCTTTTGCCTGTGCCGTCATCGGTTTCTTCGCTGTCACTATCCACTTTACTGCTCCTTCTGTAACCGTCATTACTATCATTGTTCATACCATCGTCGTCAATGTCCCATCCAAAATCATCGTAACCATACATGTCGTTATTACCATCTTCATGGTACATGTATTCATCACCTGAAACAGCTTCACCAGCACTTTCCCAGTTGTGAGCTTCCCTTTCGTTTCTGCCAGTCACACTTTCTTCGGTAACCTCTCCATTGCTGGTACAACCCGCGTCAGCGTCCTCCGTTTCTGTGCGAGTACCTTCTTCACAGAACTTTCTTTGGGCTTCTCCATCACCACTGCATGTTGTTTCATAATTTCTGTCTATGTCAGCATTTCCAGATATCATACCTTCGCCGTCATTTGCATTTTCGCTTCTGGGGTGGTTACTTTGACTACGTAAATCACATTCGTCATCCGCTTTACGGGGAGATAGGCTGCCAATGTCGCCTCTGACTGTTGTACTCTGGTTTTCGATGTTACTGTCGTATGGCTGACCTAGCATGTCATTAAGGTCCTTGCATTGAGGGCATTTGTATGGCATTATCCATGATTTTTTGTTAAGGTAAAAGCCGACACATTTGAAATGATACCATTCCCTACATTGGTCACATTGTACATACGGTAAAGTGGGGTCGTTTGGTGTTTGACATACACAAAACAGGCGTGTTGGCGAGTGAGCTTCGCCATTTCCAACACCATTTTGAAGTACATCTTGCATATTAACACCCATGCTAAATCTCCCTCGTTTTGTACTACGGTTACTTTGGATTGGTTCATCACTCTCGTTTTCAGTTTTGTCGCAATATTCATTTTCGTCTCCTGCATAATTAGAACCGAGAGCATAATTAGCATCTCCTTCTGTATTGATTTCATTTTCATTGCTGCTTATATTATTTTCGTAGACTTCATGACTTTTATCACCACCTGATGCAGTTTCCAATTTATCGTTTCCTTCGGGCGTAAAACCAACAAAATTTTGCTGATTTTCGATATCGTCATCGATGTTCTCGTCAGTCTTGAATACTTGGGGTTCGCTTGTAGCTCCATCTTCATATTGTAGAACCACATCTTTTATTCCCCATCTGTTTTGAAACCATATGACATACAGCAGTTTTCTATTGGCGACATTGTTTTTTAATTTGAGATTTTCTGCTATAATTCCCCATACAGAACGTGGATCACGGAAACCTGAGCCAAGATTCTGTCTCCATCGTTGGAATTCCCTCAGCAGGCGATTTTCATTTACTTGGGGCCATTTTCTTTTCCTCGGCATTTCGATGAAGGCCTGTACCAGATAGGGAGAAAGAGTGGGAGGTGTTTTAATATTTATTATTTTATTTTGAGACAAATTAATGAAAGTCATGCCATGCCCAGAAAAACACCAGCATTTCTGCACTTATATAGTATATTTAGGTATTTTTTTGATTTCGTCTAAAGCCTGAAGGGAGTATGATAAAGTTTGTATCCCAATGCCCTACTGCCTATGTTGTTCTCAATGAAGGCTAGTTTTTCAATACGATGCCAAAATTTTAAGCGCGCGATAAATCTCCCTTAATAAATTAGTTTCATGCAGCTAAATAGAGCAAACCTCACTTTTTACCAACTATCTTAGACACATGTGTAGCTATGGTTTCCTTTAATATTCCACCATTTTAACCTTAGGAGCTTAAAAGTGTTGAAAAATTTCTTGCAAGCAAGCTCCTCTTAGACCCTTCGATTTTCGCCACTTTCAGACACCAAATCCCGCCCCCATCACTTCGCAATCTGAAAAACACATTTCAAAAATTCTCATCCTAGAGAGTGACAACGCCCGTTCACTGATAGTTTTAGTAAAGTCATACCTGCAACCGTATCAACATGTTTCACGTAACTCATGTATCAATTAGAAAATTCGGGCAAAAATCTTCCTAAACCCTCACTCTCCCCACCCCATTGGGATGTTCTGTACGCCTATGTGGTAGCCCTTTTAGTGCGCATCCCATGCCGTCTGAAAATCGCAAAACTTCACACTCACTTGATCCTACCAGAGGCCCTGAAAATGGACACCACCACGTTAGAGGAATGTTGTGCGCTTCTTCAATCCTCTCGGTGCAGCTGAGATGCCATGACCCGAAGCACCCTGACGAATGTCCCGCGTCCTCACCCCTACACCCCCAGATATCCCTGATATTAAATCCTAGCCCACCCGCCTGTCTTGAGTGCATTTCAGCTGATGACATCATTTCCGATTTTGGTTTTATTGGTACAAGAAATTAAGACTTTCACATTGCTGAAGGATTTGATGCTAGCAAGAAACATCACAGACCATGCCAGATTCAAGTGATAAGAGTTTGACAATTTATCTCAGCTGGGGATGGTGGCAATGTATAGTGATCAATCTTTCATTTTTATTAAGTTATTTGAGAACGTTTTAACTATGGAATTTAGTACGAATTGGGATGTTATATAAACATCATCGGAATGACCATCAGACTGTACATTTATAACCCTTAATAAATGAAGCCACCCCCACCATGCACACACAATTAAGCGCAAAATGATGCATAATATGCTAATTGCGAGTTTGGTTGTTTTAATCACGTGCGTCGGTGCCCACATGGGTCAAATTTCCACGTAGGAATTTCCTCCCGAGTCCGCCCTGTGCAGCATGGTTTATGAGATCCTCTTTTTTTCTACTGTCACCGACGACCAAGAAGTAAAATTTACAAGCTTTCAATACCGGTGTAAACGACACGCTCTAAATTCAAAGGGTTGAAATTAAGGACCAATCGGTAATTTCGTTTGAAATTTTCAATCTAATAGATTGGGAATAAATCTTATTCGTTTGGAAATTTTCAATCGAAATTTAGATTGACCCCTAATCCCACTCTTTTAGATTGATTTTCAATCTTAGGAATTAAGAGAGTGCACCCGTCTTTACACCATCTGTCTGGTGACGACTTAAAAGGAAATTTTTAACATCTAGTCTACCTGCATCAGGAAGTTGCACTAACCTGTTCGTATGTAAGTAATGTGGCTTAAAACCGAAAGTGACGTACGTCTCTCTGTTTTCCCTAGTGAACGTTGATTTGAATCATAACTGGCAACTTGTCATTCGTCATGGAGAATATTTCATTTGCCCTGAAAAAAGAAAGAAAAGAAACCCTGCCAGTTATTAATTTTGTAAACAGTGGTGGTAAAGATTAATGTCAGTGGTGACAGAATGGAATCGCTGAAATAAAGCCTAGGACTTATTGAAAACCGCCACTACGTTTGCATCTGATCTCAGTGAACAGCCTGTCTAGTATTGATAATATGAGAATATTTACTTCACTGTACTTGAGATGTTTTTCCTCTTTCGCGAAGCAAATGGAGAATGGAAGTATCATGGGCGGAACCATGATTTAACAAAAGGGGGACTATGCTTCTTGTGGCTAAGCTCAGATTCTGTTATAAGGGGAGGATCAATGCATGGTAGACTGACCGAATGGCACCTAGGGCATCACGGGCACGAGAAACGGTGTGGGGTCTATAGGCCCGCCTTAGGGTCCCTGGTGAGGTCCAGGCTCAACGTCCTACTGCTACTGGGTGTCCAGGGGAGAAGTCCCCGAAAATCTCGGGTTTTTCCGAGATTATGGACATAAAAAGATGCATTTCACCTTCTTAACATCAACATTGAAGTGCGGCACTGAACAGACGAGAAAGGTTACAAATGTATATTTTTGAAAAAATTAACTTAAGCGGTAACATGGAATAATATTGGAATAGATTTCCAGAGTGATTGTTCGTAGCGCACAGAAATACAACAATTTTCGTCTTTTTACGTACAAAAGTGCTTATGAAAACCGCTATACCAGCGCTATATATCAGTAATAAACCCGTTGATCGATAATTCATTTTTTTAGAAGGAAAAGTAAATCGTGATGGGCATTTCTTGGGGCTTTAAAGCAATCATTGTATCTGAACTGTCCTACAGTAAATAGTTTTGGAATAGGTGATACAAAGGATGCCCGCCAAGCGCGCCGAAAAACTAGCCTTCTAAGGCATTTTTGTAATATTTCATGTCAGTTTATACATGCAGAAGTGGGAGTAAAAATACGAAAATAAGCGACATAAACTAAGAAAAAATTGCTCAGGGTGCTTTCAACCCCTTGGCTACTCGCCTGGGTCACTCTGTAAGAGCAACGCCCGTGTCCGCGAGGGCTGAAGACGCAATGCCTCGACTGGGTTTGAGGCAGTAGCGTAACTAAAGGGGAGGGGACGGTCGCCCCCACTTTCTTCCGGGAATGGTCTGTCGGTACATTTGCTGATCTTGTCGGAGCATCCGCCCGGTGTGGACAGTGGGAAAAATAATAGGATTTTTAACTGACATAAATTTTACCGTTCCTTAGTTCACAAATGAAGTTCTTTCTTTCGGAACCCAGATGCCAGCGATTCCAGCACCAGTCGTCCGTCGTATGTGATAGCAATATAGCGGGCTTACTTTCACAAATATTTCTCAAACTGCCAAAAAGTTGCCCGTTCTGTGCGCTTTCCCTTCGGGTTCTCTTCAATACCAGGACGTAAACGTATTTTCGTTCTTCATTGGTAGCATTTCCGAGTATTCTTATTCCAGATCTACCTTTTTGACAGACACATTTTACGGCCTGCATTGGACTTTTGTCAGAGAAAATGGTTTAGATTGTATAATATTTTGGCAAACTTCGCGCACAACCGTTCGCACTCCAAGTCTGACGATTTTCAGGATGAGAATGCAAAAACTATTTCCCATAATCTATAGATCAGAATTACGCCTTCAACCTCTCATATCTTTCAACACCCTAATGTCCTTCCCGCATGGATACGACGTTGGGAAGAATTACTTACCAAAAAGGGCAGAATGCATTGTGTAGTAAACCTTTTCTTTGAAAAAATATAAATTTCTAAACATAGGATATCAACATAAATAGTGTTTAGATACCATTTACAAGGCCTTGGAAGTACCATTTATTACAAGGCTTGGGAAGTGCCATTTCCAGCAATCTGGGAGGCGTTTTGGCCAATTTTATTTATTTAGTTTTTTTTTTTGTGAGCTATGCGCCAACTGATGGTGGCGCTCCGCCTAGCTCGCCTCCCAGGACCAAACCATCAAACAGTTTTCTCTTGCTCAAGGTGATGCCCCCTCCCCCACTTTTGAAAAGCTATTGACACCTATATGTTTATGTCATCCAGGGCAGGATTTAGAGGGGGCGTGGGGGCGTGGGG
>JAAAJZ020062013.1:0-14914 GCA_010015985.2 Actinopyga echinites
AGAGGCAAAGGTGTGTACTACACCACAAGTGGGGATGATAATAAAAAATTGTCATGTTTGGCTGCTGACAGGGGGAGTGTTCTGACCCCCCGAAAACTCCCCTGTATCTATCCCTAGCATGGCATCAAAAGACAAATTGTGTGATCACTTTCAGCATTTTGTTTTGCTTTCACTACTTTTGCAGGAATGAAGAGAATGCTAAGATAAATATCCCACTAGTTTGGAACTGTAAAATAGCTAAGGAAAAGTAGTAAAACCCTTACTGATTTCCCTAGTTATTAAATGTTGGTTTGCTCAGTATGTGTGGATTGCAACAGACCTTTCTACATTATGATGCACATTTTCATCTAAAAGTAAGTGTATTGACCAGGTTACATTTCAACTGTTCTGCATGAAGGTATGGTTTCAGCATATATGGAAGGTCCCCCACGTGGCAACCCAACTCCTACACAAACTTGAAATATACTACAATATACTTCAATTCCCTTTTTACTATCCATACTGCAGCTTTATCGTAAGTAAAAACCCTTGACTCCATGGCACATGATAATTCACATTGTACTGATGTCAAGATTAAATTCATCACAAGTAACTCCATATTACTTTCATAAAGCCATCCTTAAAGAGAGTGAAAAAAAAAAAAAAAAACACGACTGACATTCAATATAACTTAAGCATCGTTTTTTATTTTCTTTTGATCACAATTACACATAACTATTGAACATACTTTGAACAGATGAAACAAATCCGCACACATTTGTTTTTAGTCTTCAATCATTGCAGCCAAAATCAATGAGGACAAGGAAAATCATTTATGAAAGACACTCTCTCATCAACTCCCATTTTTATTTTTTTCTTTAAAACTTCAAAAAGTGTAATAGCTTCCCCCTACCCCTTCTTCTTCCTCCTTTTCTCCTTCACTCACACTTCCACTTAAAGAAAGCTGTTTGTTTCCCTAGTATGGGGGAAGTAGGAGCAGCATTATTTGATTTCCTTTCTTTTTTCCCTTAAATTGACAGGTATTGAGAGGGTGCCTTTCATGTCTAATGACACGTATAAATTACAGATTAAAGTTTAAAAAGCTTGGCTTGATGATGATATGATCATAATGTGTGTAACAATAAACTGCATTCATATTCTTAACACTTGATAAGCAGGCAAAAAGGCTACAGCACAGATCCTTCAGGGAATTAAGGACAATGAATGATAATTCATACTTGGCAAGATTTCAAAAGATGTTTCCTTTGTTTGATACAAATATATGATTATTTTGAAGCAGTCCTACAGTAAGGGTATGTTCTAAATACCAAGTCTAAAAAGCATAAAGTGGTAGCCTAAATTACATACCAATAACTGTCACAATATTGACCTTAGCACAATTCCATTGCATAAGCTTCCTACTGTTCAATCATTGCAACAAAGTATTAAGTCAGAATCTCTCCATGGAGGGTTCAGGAAAATGAACATGACTAATATATGGTTGAAAATTTTTAAACACTTGTAATGGAATGTGACAAACTGTTTGATTTCAAGAAATGTTCTTTTTCCCCTATCATTTTTATAAGAAAATGTATTACCTGTAACAAAGGCAATATTTAGTGTCAGCAGGCAAGTCATGTAAATGTTTGCAACTATGCAACATCACTCAAAGTAAATGCCCATCCCCTCATTTTAGGAATCATTCTCAGTATCAAAATGTTATGAGACTGGCATCAATGAATCCCGCAACAAATTCTTCTGGAATGTATCCAAAATGCAAAATCTACAACAACTCGCAAAGCAATCATTTCCACTTACCAAGAGGCAATCAAAAACTTTTTTAACATCAGTAGTATGGGTCTATTATGTATTACACTGAAGCCTGTTTTTTGTACCTTTCTCCGCAAGTTTTATAGAAAATAAACAACATTCATTATTTAGTTCTGTTCCCAACTCAGGGGAGGAGTACTTAATGGAGACAGCTTTGGTAATAAACATTTTCACATCATTCTACTATGTACAAAAGGAGGTACATACTAAGGACTACAGCTCTAATTAAATGACAATATTGCACAACTTTATCATCTGAGAGGCTGAAACTTAACTCTAATTAGCACTTTCTGTGGTGATACTCTTTTATGTACAGCTGTTTAATTAACTAACACTATGTATGATCCCGCTATCTTTCTAACTTTTTGTCAGTTTTAAATTACGTATTTCCCACAGAAAAAAAGTCTACACTTTCATAATGAAAGTACAGTACATACAAGGTAGTACTTCCAAGTCATGTAAAACTTGCTCTACCAGTGTTGGTTCAAGACTTTGTAACCAAACCAACTACAATTGCACTGATTGAGAGCAATGTTGGAAACTATCACATTAATTTTAGGTTAATATGAATGATTCCAAACAAACAATTTTCCAAAGTTCATTTTGCATATCTCCCTCATGATCACACCCATAAAAGCAGCATAGATTTCATGACAATTTTCTCAGCAACTGTTTCTACAGTTATTATAACTTGGATATTACTAAATTGAAGTGACATTGCCACACATATTGTTACAACACTTTCACAATTAAAAGCATCTACCAGAAGAAAAAGTCTTTTTGTTTCATGGGGCAAGCAATCTTACTGAAAATACAGTCATAATTTAGACATCTTAAGTCTAAGTCATCATAAGTCAAGTGTCTTGCAACTCAACTAAATGATACTGAACATTTGCTACAAGCTGTTTTGGAGCAAACTTAGCAATGACTCTCATTTATGCATGAATGAAGTATACATCAAAGAAAGATACCTGCAAACAGAAGTAGAAGATACCCTTCAAACACTGAGTGTATGTTAAATGTGTCTTTAGTTCTAAGACACTGACCGATTCTTATTGGAATCAAATTGTACAACAGATGGGGGAGAGCAGCTTTTATACTTAAGTATGGCTGATTCTATCACTTGAGCTTGATAAATATTTGCAACTTCATATTCACTTTAAACAGCAACTTCAAATCTATACTATTTTTGGATTAATGCAATGCATAATCCACACATGCCACTGAACTGATTTCTTTGGTACAATACAAGTAATTTAAGCAAGGTATAGGAATCAAATATGGGCCTTTAATGTACTGAAAGACTCGAATTGTCAAGTTTGTGTCTGGAGAGAAAATTACTATCACTACCCCACAACATTCAAAGTAACAAATTAAAGTTGCCTCAATGGAAATAACAAGAGTTACAAAGCACTGAATTACTTCCTGCAAGAACTTCATTACTTGAAGTAACGAACTAATTCCAAATATTCCTTATCATTCTAGATAAAAGGTTCATGCACTATATGGTCAATTAAAATCAATGACTTTTTATGGCCAAATAGCTAAACAATCCATGAATATATAGTTGTTCTTGGTTATAAAATGTTAAGATAAAAGTCCTTTTGTAAATTCATTTACAAGAGGTTACACAGCCTTTTCAAAATTCCATGATCAATTCATGACTTGTGTCATCTTTTACAAAGTTTCAAGACTTTTCCATGCCTGGAAAGTGAAAATATAATTAAATGACTTTTCTGTGACAGGAACCTTGTAGATATGTATATTATTATTTCAGGGATGTAAAACCTTTCTGTTCCAAAATTACACCAACCTCCTTTAAACTCAATTCCAACTTTCTGACAAATCATATGAGTAAAGCTGTCTGCAAACTGTTACTATATGCATCAGGGGTTAAAACTGAAAACATTTGAAGGTTTTCATGATATTAATTCAGATAATAAGCAACATGTTGGAATGTTTTAAAACAAATCCTCCTTTTATTTTTAGAAGCTGTTTGACTTAATAATTACACTTACATAAGATAAAAGCTGCAATGAGTATATACTATGAAAATGTGTAGACTGAAAAAAAAAAAAAAAAAAAATACCACTTATGCTAAACAAGCTGTTAGGTCTATTAAATACAAGCAGCTTAATTGTAGGAACAAAAAGGATGTAAAAAACATCACTGTCTTTGAATCTTGCATACTCCAACAAAAACACTGCAGCAGTTTGATAAGTTGGTAAATTTTCCAGCATTCAGACAAAAAAGTTTATGTGATGCAGTGTATGTGACATGGACAAATCTACAGTACCTTCAAATATGTGAAAGGCAAGAAGTAATCATGTGACCAATGTTCTCCATATTAATGCCATTACTATTTCTACAATATTCTATTTGACACAATGCAATTGTTAAATTCCTGTAAATCAGTAGCAGGGAACAAAGAACAATTGTAGTATTGCAACTGTGTTAGGTTTGAACAGGGAAAATTTGAAATGAAATCATAAGGTCTGTGTAGCAACAAAATAGCTTCAATGATAAGATAATTTTTTTTTTCAGTTGAAGACACAAAAGTAAAAAAACAAGAACAGAAATAGAATTCCTCAGTAAATAAATGTTTTGGCATGGAGCACAGGAATGTTTTCAATTATGTTAATACTCATCAATAGCAATTTCAGGTATCATTACAACATAACAGGAAGTCACAACAGTGAATGAAAAGTTAGACGATGCACAGATGGAACATTGATAACTCCAAATACAGTGATATTCCACCCTTGTTGCACTGGCTAGACTGCTGGGGGTCTCATGGAGGTGGGGTTGGGAGTGCTCCTCTCCTCCCCCTCCCCCAGCACACACCCACAAGCTAATTAGGATATTTCCAACTGTACTCCTGTCAGTCCTTCATCTATGTTAATTAAATCAACTTCAAAATGGTTTTGTTGGGTTGGTGGAAGGGATGAAACAGCTTTGAATTCTATGTCCTTCTCCAACACGAGAACATGATCAATGTCACTCAAATCAAATAAAACTTTTCACTATCTTGTAGTCATCCTGGGGATTCCCCCACCCCTTGGCAAACGGCTCCCAGATCTCACCTTAGGTACTTTACTGGGACTGGATGTCTTGGGTCCAGAGATGGTTCGCTGATTGCCATTCAATATGTTTTCATCTGAGCACTTTGTGGAAGCATTCCCGTTGTTCTCGTCCTCTTTTCCCTCTGATGAATCTGAGACTAAACTCTCTAGGGACTTTTCTGATGATGTTTTCTTTTGGATACCTTGAGAGTATTTGGAGGGAGGGATGAGCTTGGACTGGCTCGCTGTCTTCTGGTACTTTTGAACTTTCGACGTAGGGTATTTCATTTGTTTTGTCTGTACAACTGCTTCAGTCTGTAATCCTTCATTTATGGGAATAGAAGAAATCTGGGCTTCATTAATATTCTGGTTAGGTGACCGTTTCTTCATTGGCAACTGCTGCTTTCTCTTAGGTGATTCTGATGGAGAAACTGATGTTTCTGTATGTTGACTTTTACTCTTAGTGTACATGTACTGTTCAGATTCCACAGCTGACTGGGTCTTGCTCTCTAGTTTGCTCCTTTGCAGAGGACGCAAGCTCCCTGATGGCTTTGCGATTTTACTTCCAACCCCTGTCAATGGTTTTGCTTTGTACTGCTGAAGCCTGGATGTCTTCTGGGGACTTCCAGGATTGGAATGTCCAGGGCTCTGACCACTCTCTTTGGGACTCACCTTCTCTTTGTTTTCAATTTGTTTGCTGCCCTCAACTTCTGATGAAGATAGCACCACAGTCTGATTTAATGTAGTCTGTACCACCTTCTTCTCACAATCCTTGATGATTTCCATCAAAGCCTCGCTGGAAGAGTCCTCCATCTTCACTTCCAAGTCCACATATTTCATCTTCTCTTCTTCAAGCCGAATGTTTTCATCGACTGTTTTATGGTTGTCCCCCTTTTCCTCCATCAGTTCTTCTCCACCCTGGACTGTTTCTTTGCTTACATCACCGCAATCTTGTCCTTCATCCTCAGTGTCCTGTTTTGCTGGAGTGGATGATTCTGACAAAGGGGCAACTGCTTCTTTCACTTTGGAAGGTGGCCCTGTTTCTGTTGAACCATCCTCCTGGTGAAGGAAAGGAAAAAGAAAACTGTTTGTCTCGCTTAATACTGGGAAAAAGAAAATTGCTTTAATATAATCCAGTAGGTAAAATCTCTTCAATTACTGTGCAAGCCATTTCAATAAACTAAGAATTTCAGATCAAATCACATCTAACTCTAGGAAATAATACTTCCCTGCTCTTTTAGAAACAGAATTAATCTTTTGAGTTTTTGATGAAACTTGGCATCAAACATATTACTTTTGGCATCCTGCATACAAGAACCAAAAGACAAGAAAGTGACACTGTGATAATACTCTGTAAACACCATTTTGTAACGCAAATGACTTGTTTGCATTCACATAAAGCCATTGAGCTTTGGCCCAAACAACATTTTTTTTGTTGTATACACACAAGCTTAGTTAACTATCCATGCAGGTCAATTTTTCTCAATCAAACCTCACTACAGAAGAGTACTGCATGTATATCTGTAACTACCAAATAAACAGCTTTGTCGGTTATGTCGTCTAGTGAAGTTCACTGATATGACTAGCAAGAACTCCTCAAAGGATGCAAAAAATAGATATACACTTAAACATAAACCACACACCAAACATCAAAATGGTAAAATCTAGCCTCTACAGTATCACAGGAGTTAAAGGGACTCTTTGGTAGGCTACTTGACAAGATTGTATGTATCAAACAATAAGGGAAGGCACCCCTCTTCCTAATGTAGCTTTCTATTGGTGCATAGCTGATGTCAAGCAAGCATATTATTCAGTTATGCGTCTGAAACCAGCCCTATTAGCTGTTTGGTTCCGAAATAAGGATTTCTTAATAAGAGTTCAAGATAAGATTTGATGAATATTAGATCTAGCTCCAACCTCTTTAGCTGTACTAAATTTGCGAAGCTTTGAAAGGTAAATCAAAGCTTTTCTCATTAAGATAATACACAAAGTGTGAGATGAAAGATAGCTTGATAGCATGCAAACCATTTAGTCCATGTATGGTGTCTACACAATCTCACAAAATGCCCCACTGGGAAGGTTGGTATTTCATTTTATCCATATATGCTAGTTTACCAGCAAAGATGGTACAACAGGTAAAAGCCATTTGTTAAGGTCCTTATGTGACTTAATATGAAGGTAAAGTCAATTCCACATGCATTCATAACAGGCTTGGGGTAATCATCATCAGTAATCCTAATCGATTACATTTTTTGAAGTAATCGTAATCTGTTACTTTTGTGAAAGTTGTACAAGTAATAATCATAATCAATTATAATGGCATAGTAATCTAGTCGTGGTTTAATTTATAATTACATTGCAGTTAAATTTATGAAAAAGTGCAAAAGAAGAAGTTTTAAAACAATTCTTTCAGTGCTTGTTATTTCTGTTGGAGTGACTTCATTTAGTTAAATTTACTGCTTTCTTGGATGATCCAGCCTAACTGAATGAGAAGTGCAGGGTGTTCAATGCAGGCTTTGAGGCAAAAATAGTAGCTGCAGATGTCCACTTATTGTGTACAGGTATACTTACAGATGCAAAAGAAAATTTAAGAAAACAAAACGCAATCACGATGGCAATCATGATTACATTGCAATGTATTTGTAGCCAATAACTGTCATTTTTAGCTGTAATTGTAATCATAATCATAAGAACTGAAGTAATCATAGTTCTTATGATCATTCAGATGTGATCACCCCAAGCCTGATCTATACAGTCAGCAAAACACACACAATGGCAGAGATAAAAGTTAGATGCAAATTTGCAACATCTTGTTAATTCCAAAAATGCCACTTGAAAATTACTAGCCCTTACAGAAGTCTTGACATGGTTCATAACCAACCAGTAGAGATATCATGACTTCAAAATTTTGAAAGATACCCACTGACTTCAGCAAAGATTTCAAACCATGGCAAAAAAAAAACAATGATTCAAACCCTACTGACAGGAAGGACCTGCAAACTATGCTCAGTTGATACATTCTGAAAAACTGTACGAAGAAAGGAAAAGACAGTCTGCTAGTATGAATGTAACATCGGTTTACACTAATAAATGGACTTTTGTCCTGTTGATTTTTTTTAATAAAGAAATGAGATTTCAGTAAAAGTATTTTACTGAAACCCTGGTTGAGTCTTTCCTTTGTATTTGCACTCCACAAACAATTCTGATCGCTTTCTACTAACACCACTGTTAAGAGCAAGATGGGGTTTGTATGAAATAAAGGCTGTATACACCAGCTAAAAAGAATCTTGGGACTAAGTCAGCACTAAGCTTTGTAAAAAGTATTAATGGTATTGGATGAGGGGAGGAAAGCTGGTAAATATTCCCCAAACTGACAAAATGAGGGTAAGAAAGTTTCCTATTTTAATTTTTTAAACCAGCACCCAGAATTATTTAAGAAAGGCCATGAACGGGGTGTATTTCCTCTGGCTGGATCACCTAAAATGGAAAAAACCTGAGCTACAGTAAGAATTTTTACAGTCCTGACATTTCCCTGGCAATGAAGCACGGGTGGTTGGATAACAAGTATACAACACGTACGGATAGGTTCTCAACTAGATGGTATCCAGAACATTGCCAATTGTTATTCTGCAGTAGATAGCGCTGTTCAATTGCATAATAGGTGAGGTAAGTAGAAGTGAAATGCTATGGAGTGTATTATTTAAGAGACACCTTGTTCCTACTTCTCCCTATATATGGTTTTAATTTATGGTACTGTACATCCTTCAAACTCATTACAACATCCTCTTATCTGCCATCTGGATCACTCCTGATGTCCATTGACACTGTGCCTACTCACCATAACAGCATCTTTATCCCAGTCCCTTGTCGCTTCAACAATTAGAGCCCTCTCCATTCTCACCCTTACCATGACCATATCAAACACAAACTTTGACTCCAGCATTTTCTCTAACTCAGCCCACATTGTTGCTTCTTTTTAACTTCCAAAAGACCATTCTACATTGAATAATTTTGAATAATAACTTAATAACCTTATTACTGCAAACGAAATGACAGTACCATGCACTTTATAGAACTTACTGACCTAACTCTGGAAGAACATAAGACATGCACACCACCAGTAAAAATAAATGGACTCTTTCCTTGTGCATGAAACTTAAATACAGCACTCAATATTCAAGTAAATCATTCTCACAGCAGACACTACAAAAGTGATAATGATTGATGAGTGACAATGGTTTATAATTTTGTTGAAACCCATGCACAGTAAATACATGAAAATTAACCTAAGTGTTCCTCCAAATGGACAGCAAATCTTTTATCATGCAATGATAGACAAACATTGCGTTTTCTTTACGTACCATATCCACTATGGAACCTAGAGTAAACCATTCAGAAAATGGACAAGAAACTTTTTAGATAATCCTTTTGTGAAAAATACTTTGAAGATCTCTTTCAATTGTTACAGGTCACTTAAAGAAATAATTTCAAGTAATCTCAAGGGGGAAGATCATATTGACTCTTCATTTTCGTCATTTTTCGACCTAACATCTAAATTCACAAGTAACTCAATTAAATGTAAGATCCTTCCTTTGATGATTCAATTTCCTATTTTGTTCAGTTCATGCAATGTGACAGCCTCAAATTTATCGAACAAGCTCAAACACTGGTGGTAGACAAAGCAAGACGGACAAGCCTGATCAGTGGCACAGCTAGGCTTTTTTCCAAGGGGGGCAAGCAACTGAATTTTCTGATTTTTTTTTTTTTGAAAGTGCGAGTATTTTACTGCGTTAGGGAACATTCTACATTCCACTGGCGTAGCCAGAATTATTTTTGCTTGAGAAGACAAACTGCAGGGCCTGATTGATGGCCAGGGGAGGGTTTTTGTGTCAATGAAAGTGCTTACTTTCACCAATTCCTAATTTGGTTATCCACACCCCCTCCCCTTTGAGAAATTTTTGAATATTTAAATATCCTTAGATGCAATCTCGTGCAACATTTAGAATCCCTGGCCCCTCCTCTGGCTATGTCAGCTTGCTGCATGCTGCAATGTTGGTTACAAACATACGGCTTGCATGTAACACAAAATTTCTGAGCCAGGGGGACAATCTCCCCCCCCCCCCGTGTTCCCCTGTAGCTATGCCACTGGACCTGATATCAGCCTACATTTATTTGTAACTGTGTTAGCTGGACTGTGTTATTATCATCAGAATTATAATGGAAGTATTAAGTCTTTCTCTAGTTGTGAGTGACATTTTTCCATCTCAGCTAAATGTTAAAATATTATTTTTTCATGAGGTGAATCTTTTTGTAGCCTTGTTTAAACAAACAAACAAATAAAACAAGTGTAGTATCCTAGAGTCCAAGTCAGTAGCTTTGAATTAACAATTCTGTCAATCATACATGATGCAAGATTTAGACAGTAAAGGCCATCTTCCTTTCAAAGCTGGCATATAGTCCAAAATATATTACAACTATTCACAACATGTGCACTAAAATCATGTTTGTGTACAGAATCATGGGAATAAACCCTCTCCATCTTTTCTTACCCCCTTGATGTACCAGTACAGTACTTCCACAGTCATGACATACTAAATTTAGTACTGATGCTTTCAAACTATAAATATTGTAATTTATCCTTTCTTCCACTATGTTAAAAGAAATCAATCAACTCAGAGCTTCCTGCCCCCATGATTACTGTAGCGCCAACTATACAATTAAATGAGAAATTAACCCCTAAAATTTAAGTAATAGGGGTTTCACTCTAAGAGGAAGGGTTCAACCACATTAGGTGTTAAAAATATTTCCGAGCAGGAATTTGATATGTTTTTGTTGGGAATTAAAAAGAATTATATGTAATTCCCCAAATCCTACTGCTATTGCCAACCATGACTTCACCATAAACTAAGGTACATGCCTAATATTCCAACCCATGTGAAGTGGCTTTACAATGTTTCCCTTCCAATACATGCCATGAATGTATCCCTCAACTGCAGTACCAACTACAATTATATACCCTATCACACCATGGCACTTTCACTTCTTTGATCCTCTAAGTCAGCAGCCTGGAAACTTAAATCCATGTGAATCCCCTCTCATAGTTAGTTTCTCACAACACTCTTTCACATATTGTAACTTAAGTCCAAGTAATTCATGCACGGATTCTAAATGAAACCTCATCAATAAATGCACACAAGCTAGACTATACCTCATGTTCTTTCAAAAAGACATACTCCACACAGACTGTATTAAAATGGCTGAATATCAGAAAGAAAGAGAAAGCGTACTTCAATAAAAGATTGTTTTGTCATAAGCATCTTGACAACTACAAACACTTGAGAATAAACTTGACACACACCACAGCATATACTGCAAATATGTATATACTTTTCCATGCTACTAAAACTAAGTTTACATTGAAAACATCATCAATGAATATAAGGCAATGATATGAAATTAATCTTGCAGGCCAGGGCAAAACATTGCTCTCAGATTTCAAGTGCAGTTAGCATTTAGGGTATACAGTTCACTTTAGAACTAGTAAAACCTAGGCCATGTTTCATGAAAAGTTATGACTGATCTTAAGTATGATTTATCATGCAAAATGGCTATACAAATCAAACTTAAGCTAGATTTCTAGTCTTTATGACACAGGACCAGAAACATATACGGTATGGAAAATAACTGCTAGCCATTGCCTAAATTTAGAAGTATAAAACAGTTCCCTATGACCATCGTTTAGGGCAACTAGAGCAGGGATGTGCAACCTGTGGCCTGCAGGCCAAATGTATCCTGCGATTCCTTTTGTGCAGCCTGCGAAACTATTTCAATTTGCCCCATTTTCAGCTCTTGTACATCTCATCATTCAAACGTAAATTAAACTTGATGGAAGCTTGCTATAATGAGACACAGTGGCAAGTTTCACCAACAATTAGTAGGCCCATATTACAATATTACCCGAGTGCATGTGGGTATGCCTAAATGGCCACACTGGTCACTATTACAGAGGAGGGGTGGGGGAAGGGGTGAGTGTGAGACGCCACCCTCATATATACACCTCTTTATTTCACTGCAGCCAACCAGATGGTCACAACAAAATGATTGGGCCCGGTGTTTGAAAAGTTTGCGCACCCCTGAACTAGAGTATTTCCATCTCAAAATATGTGAGCTTCAATATGGTTTTGAAAACCATCATGCAGACTGCAGAAAATTAGTCCAAAGTACTGCATGAAGCCTGCAGAACAAGACCTAGTGTATTTTTAACATCTTCAGACAAAAAAATTTTATCCAAGGCAGAGGGACTCAGAGAAGGAGTTAGTGGGTGAAAGATGGAGGGACACGTGAAAACTGAAAAGGGAAAAGAAGTAGCTTTTATAGTGGAATAGTTCACTTCCATCTGGTCAAGTGAAGAACATATTACTCTCCTTTCCCTTACATTTCCTTCTTCAATATGTTTAGGACACTGGAACTTCCCCTGCCTCGACCACCATGTCAACAAAGTGTTCTTTATTCACAGGTTGGGTTAGCAGCAGTATACAATTTACTCTAATACTCCTTGACACGATTAGCTTAAATTGCACAATCTCAGGAACTAAGTACTGCATTTCTACATGCAAAGTGTTGGCTATACTATATTAGAAAAACCAAATTTGAACTGATTAAAAAACAGCAATTTTATGGAGTTCTAAATTTAACTAAATGCCACAATCACAGCAAACACATGACAGTAACAATGCTGTTCTACAATTGAAATTAAGTGATTAAAACTGCTATTCACCTGGTATATCTATACAAGCATAAGATTTGCTGTTATCATCCAACAAAAAAAATGCATGCACAAATTTTCCTTGGGCCCTTAGCAAAATTACTGAAGTACACACACTATGTTGACATATACTGGCAATGAATACAAAAGACTTGGAATAATTGAGCGATAAAACAACCTACAAAGGGATGGGGATGGATAACACAAGTGATCAAAACCCAAGCCCATGCAGAAAGAAAATAAAATCAAAAGACAAGACATTGAACAGTCTTCCTTGATCCTTATCATTACCCTTTCCTGTCCTTTATTAATCATTCCAGGTTAAATGTGGTACATGTCACCAAAGAGTTGTGACTAAATGTTAGAAATCTACTAGCAATTAGAATATACAGACCCTCATAAAAATGAAACATGGTGAAACATGGAGAGAAGGATTTGGTTTATAGAAGGAAAAGATATCCCATAAATACTAGAAACATGCTTCTCCACAGGAAAGTCAAGTTCAGGCTAATTGAAAAGAAAATGTTCAGATTGCATTTCAAGAATGAAATATGAAAAAGAAACTAAAAGGTTTGTGGACAAATTTTTCTCTATGCCTTTTTTCACACAAGACTGAAAAACTTCACCAGAATGAAAAGTGGACAAGTTGATCTTGTACTTAATTTAAGGCAGTGAGCCACTGACAGTTATGAGTATCTTTTTTTCCCATGTACCAACATATGCTTTCTCCTAATGCTCCTAACTGAATGTTAAAAACGAACATTAAAGTAAACTGCACTTCTAATCAAACGCCTGTATACTACATGACACTTACATATGTGAACTTTGACCTGCTGCAAGAGAATTACATGAACTGTTTGCAAAATGATACACTTTACGCCTGTCTGAAGTATAACAATATGGTGCTGTGAATGAGCAAACCAATCATTTAGAAAACAGTTGGAAAAATGATCAGCATGGTGGGAACTATATGCTTGTTCACTTCAATACAATACAGTGATACTGTAAGGACATGAATACTTGGAACATGTCAGAGGTCAAACCTGGCATCATCATACAGTCCAGTACCTTGTATTTACAAAAGCATCAGCAATCCCTTTCTAGTGGTTGCTTCTAATGGTCATCATTCTAAAATATTAAATTTGTACAATTCCTCTGTTAACTGGTGTGGAGAGTTGAATGTGTTAACTGATATCAATGAAAAATTTTAAAATATGAACTGATCATTTCAGAACATGCAATATTTCATGTAAGTTTTGAAAGCACATAACATAAAACCAGCACATGTCAGTCTGTCTGTCATTTACACAATGATATGATACACTAGGGTATTTAAATGCAAATTAGAGCAAATAATTCCATCTGCTGTAACATATTTGTGCAGTTACTGCTCTGTTCCTTTTGCTGTGCTATTTACTTCACAAGCAAAATGAAAGACAATATGTGCAGTGTTCAATGTGCTGCTATTGTTGTACTGATTTTTCATTGCTTATACTGTCTGAGCTAATATGCAAACACCTCAAATATGGAGTCTAATGTGTCACTTTGTCTTGCAGTGTATTTAAATGGTCTGGAATCTAACGGCAGGCAAGATTTTTCACAGAGTTGTTAGAAGCTGTTAAAATGGTAGAAATAAATGCAAAGATGTTTGGAGGGAAGGGGCTTGGAAGAGGGCTACAGTGTGACCAGTGTGAGGGGCTACAGTCTGTTCAATAATTGGTACTGGGAACTGCCATTCAAAAAATTCCAGACCACTGGAGTAAACTTAAACTGCACCCTATTTTCCTCAATAAATGCCCTGAGCACTGCATTTTTTCAAAGGGTGTTTATTTGGGGTATTTTTTTAATAACAAAACTTGCTTAAAAGCTTTAACTTGGTGTCTACATATGGTCTATACGTTGTTTAGAGGTGAAGGTAAAGCTTCCACATGGATCAAACTGCAAACTGGCTGAAAAAGTAACTTTTTTTGACAATGTAAAGTACTGTTGTGAACTAATGTTAAGCCTAACCTAGGCTTGCAGTATAGCCCACTCAAACTTGTCAAAATTCACAGAGGGTGTTTACTGGAGTGGAATGGGGGTTGCTTATTCTGGAAAATGCCCTATGTGCTTTTGTACTTGACTGTGACTGCTGATCTGTCAGAAACAACTCTCCCACAAGTTTGAACAGTGAAAAGGTTAGAGCTGTGGATTGCCAAGTGCTGACAGGAAAGTGTAAAGCACACTCTTGTGGTTGCAATGAAAGAGAAAATGAACTGATCACACCTACTGAACTTCT
>JAAAJZ020063116.1:0-14908 GCA_010015985.2 Actinopyga echinites
AAGTGACAGTCACAAGTCATGGGACAACGACACTTAGACACAACATTGTTCATGAGCAATGTGGTGCAATTAGATGGAGTCAAACCCTTTAAAGCACTTGAGGTGACTTGCCATCCTAAAACACTTACGTTAAGTAGTAACAGAGGGCTAGGTTTGAACTTGGCAAGAGCTACTGCTCTACTTGGATGGCAATCACATTCCTGACTCATGATAAATAACCAACCGATGTAAAGAAATCTTCAGAATCAATGCCTTTGTGCAGTCAGTTATATTAATCGACTAGAATCAACTATTCTAGCTGTTAAATGTGATATCAATCTTGACCATAGCTGATCAACCTAATATGAAGCATCATTAAAAAGGTATCTCAGAATGAACACAAGGGACAAAGGTCAAGTGAGGGAATTACAATCATTACACCGCGTGCAATCTCATAGTCACGACAAAAACAACAGCAGTTGTACAGGGTACACCCACATAAGGAGACCCGCCCCATGCACCCACGGTGGTTGTGGGGATGTAAGCAAACCAAAAATTACATGGAGGCTATAGTGCGCATGCGTTGTGGGTAATTCCGAACTACCGTATTCAACAGAGTCAGTGTTATCAATCCAGAATCAACCATACTTTTTGTCGCACTTTGATCCGATACCACGCTGATCAATCATTACGAAGTATTTGATTTAGTATTGTCAATCATCAGTGTCCATAAACTAGGATCAACCATAGTTTCTGTCGTACCTTGATCCGACACTACGCATGACTCACACCTGAACAATCAGTATAAAGTATTTGATTTAGCGTGAGTCAGTATTGTCAATCATCAATGTCCATAAAGTAGAATCAACCATAGTTCCTGTGGTAATTTGATCCGAAACTAGGCATGACTCATACCTGATCGATCATTATGAAGTATCTGATTTAGCGTGAGTCAGTATTGTCAATCATCAGTGTCCACTAACCAGAATCAGCCATAGGTACCGTCAATATTTGGGGTAACATTGCTCATAACTCTTAGCTGATCAATCAATATAAAGTATTTGATTTAGCGAGAGTCACTTAATGTCAATCATCAATGTCCAGAAACCAGAATCAACCTTAGTTACAACCTCGGAGGTCGGTGCAGGTACCTTTTTAGCTACCGTCAAAGTTTGATGTATAACATTGCATATGGCTCATACTAGCCCGTGGAGCGGACGAAGTTGTCTTCATTCAAGTGATTGTTGCGAAGAGGTGCTAGCCACAGGGAGCTGCTATACGTACGCTAGACTCATACGTGATCCATCAATATGAAGTATTCGATTCAACGGAGTCAGCGTTATTAATCATCAATGGCCATAAAGCTGAACTGAGTACAGTTACCGACATCGTCATTGCTCATGACTCACACAATTGATCAATCAATATGGGGCTTTCAATATAGCGCAATCACCGATATCACATGGAGCTACAACTCCATGGTTGTCATATATAGAGCATATAATAACTGTAACAGTTTTAGTGGTTCGGTAGATTTACAATGCATTAAAAGAACCACGACCAGAATGGGCTACATTTGAGTTCATATAATTGTAAGTATGTATAACCAACCTTTTCAAAAGACTTTGTTCATATGACTTTTCGAAGCAGCACTAGCGTACGTCATGCTGTAACCGATCCTATATCAATCATGACACGTTATTAATCGATTAATTTTTATTGACCGTGAGATTGGCGACTTCTCATTCGAAAAAACATAATTTCTATAGATGAGAATTCATCTATAGCCTACATGAGAATGTGATTCACTTTAGTACTAGGTGAGTAATCGGAAACTACTTCAAAGCTCGTAGCTACTGGATCAGGTTTCTGCTTCGACGACAACCTTGAGCCTGGCTAGCATTAGCCCATGAGTTCTATCGATGGCAATCCTTTTTGGTATTTTCATATTTTCATTCGCGACTTCTCATCCGAAAAGCAGCAAAAACCCCTGCAAACGGAGTAAATCAATCTGATGTTTACGAACAAGACTGGTAATCAAAATATTTAACTGATCCAGTCCCTATTATTTTTGAAAATCATAATAACAACTTTATCCGACTCGTTTTGTTTGCCAGCGATTCGAAAATGCGATTCACTTTAGCACTCGGTGAGTCAATCGGAAGCAACTTCAAAGCTCGTAGTTATAAATTATTCATTAACTTGGATCAGGTTTCTGCTTCGACAACAACCTTGAACCTGACTCGCATTAGCCCATGAGCTCTAAAGATTACAATCCTTTTTGGTATTTCACTAAAGTCAAGTCTCTGAGTCATGCATCGGAGCAAAGATTCTATTGTTACGTTGAACATGACCCATGATTTTACCATGTGATTAATTTTAATCGTAATTGGCGTTCCACTGAGTCATGTTTCTCGGAGTCATTTGTATTGATGCAATTTTTTTTTCTTTCAATGTTGATAACAAGACTTATGTAAAAGAATTAAGTTAAAAGAAACAGTTTGAAGCCTTGTTAGAAGACGAATTTTAAGTAAACCGTTGTAATGTTGATCACATTTTGTCATTTTACCGCAGTAATAACATCAACTTACCAGTTTAAAATTTATACAACCCAGTTTCAAACTGGTCTGGTCTGACCCCTTAGAACTCCCACAAGGGGCTCCTCGTTTTCGAATGCCCGATACGATTTTTACACCCACATCCCCAGATTGCAATGTCACAGTTTCGAAGTCGTTCCTAAGGGCCTATTTTCATCACAGGGTCGAAACACTCAGCTAGCATTCGGAAACGTAGATAACCAAACCTATGGAAACTTCCAAGACGTTCATCAACGTGGGTTGGCAATGAATCATACAGCAGCCGGTTCTAGGCTACATCAATTTCTCCTACTCAACCCAGCCTACTAGTTTCCCTTTCCTCCCTCATTTCCTCCCTCCCCTTTCTGACTCTCAGCAAAGTCCCTTTTCTTACATCCTGCCTACGTCATATGCAAGAGTCTCATTCTGAGACCTGTATCAATGAAACAAACATGTAATACAAGGATAAACAGCAGTGTTTCACCAGGGAGGTGTTTTAATTACACCTCCCTGATTTCATCGAAGTCAATGCGTTGAAAGTTTGTCTTTTGTCTGGAAATTTTGTTCGTCGCGCGTTCATCGTATCACAATGGTGTCTAGGGGGTTTCTAAGGTACAACCTCACCGTGCACGTACGATGCTATGCAGAAGGCCGCCTGACGTCAGGGGAAACACCTGTATAGGCAAATCAGCCGTTTTGTCAGTTGTCTACATAATTGATGTGGACACCGTGACTGAGTTTTGATCGTCTCTGAGCAGTTTCTGAAATGATGAGACCACGAAATTATATCAAAAGAGTGTTGACTTCTCCTCGAGTTTCGGAGAACAGCAATTTGGAAAACGAAGAAGCGTTGCTCCGTTTAGCCTACAACTTAAAGGGCAAATGCAGTCACCCCAATTTGAACAAGGGTAGTAGTCTATACCAGTTTGTGAGTGGCTCTGGACAATCATGTGACAATATGTTTTTCACTGAATTGTGAAATTTGCAAGAAGTAATACCTCGGTTCACCTTGAACATTGAATTGAAATATCCTGAAAGCTTCTTAGAAGAAAAATAAAAGGAAAATTGCAAAATTTAGTAGTTGTTTCAAACTAATATTCGGGCGACTGCTCTTGACCTTTAAGCAAAATATTTGGTCACTGTAAAATTTTCCTCAAAATGTATTTTTCCACTTCAGACTTTTATGATGAATACTTGAGCTGTCACGTGTGTACAAAACTTCTAATTTTTTGTGAAAACGTATCCAGTGTACACGTTTACAGTCGGTTTTAACAGTCGGTTTTAACGCCATATGCTTAATCTAATCATTATCACTGACTAATTTTGTGAACTGAATCATTTATACTGACACGTTTTGAGTCACGAACGACACAGTAATAGAGAGATGAATAAAAACCATCTGCTTCAGCCACTGTGCCAAAATTTTAACTCTGAAGGAACAAACTTCATGTACAATGGAATGCATTATCCTACGGTTTTGGGTGAAGTGAAGAGAAAAAAAATCAATAAGTAGAAATGTTTTCACAACAGGATTCTATACAAAAGCTCGACTACATTTAAGTCACTCGACGGTGTACTTGTTGAAGTAAATCTTTAATTGTAAACCACAGTAATTACAATATCTCTAGTAAGAAGATGGCCAATACGGGCTATTGGGAATTACTGTAAATAAAAGTAGCGTATGTTCACGGACCCTCATACATCTGTACGTAAGGAGAACGACAAATGACGTCGATCCATCCGTGGGTGAGGCTGAAGAAGGAAAGCTTTTGTTGATCCTTGTCTTGGTTATCTTCCCAACCCATTAAACTGTTTTTCGGAATTTCTTTGCTAACCTCACGAACTAATTTTCATAAAATTATAATTACCTGTAAGAGTCCACTTACCCTATTTACCAGCACCCCAAAACGAGGACACTCTAAGAAGAATGAAGTGCGATCAAAGGCATAATTCATGCATAATTTGCCGAATATTTATTCCGGAATGCTATGCTCTCTTCGAAAACTGTTACATTACAACTTCAATGTCGTAAATTTTAGGTCACAATGTCAATTTGACCTACCAACAATTTCTCATTACCGTTGTAATACCTCGGCTAATTCGTCTGTTTACGTACGCTTTATGTAAATTAAGTTCTAAGCCACGGACTAACACTGTTGTATTCCCTCAATTATCACACGCAATGTCACAAGTTGTCGTTTTCACTTTTTGTTTTCGTTCTTCATCATTGAAATTTTAATGTGGCTTCGAAGAAAAACAAATGTGAACTGAAAGGTCGATTTATTCATAAGAGCTAATTTTAGAAAGAGACCGTATTAAATTACAGTATTTGAAGTATAGACGTATAGAGAAACATTTTAGCAGTTTTTTTCCTTCACCCATATTTTCAATGAAGAAGGAAAAAGTACTTTAACTTTCGCTGTCCTAATAATATACATAAATGATCAATGAAGTGTTGCTATGTGTGAATTGTTTTTAACAAGGGCTGTTCTAAATGTTATGAATTTCTTCCAACCAAACGGAACGACTGAGTAATTTTAGCCAGACATGTCTGATTGATAATATGAAACTTTGAGAAATTTACACTCGATCAATCAATTTCTTATGTGTGGTTGTAACATATCTGCCGACTTTTGAAATGAAAGTATGTTGCGAGTTAAGTGAACTTGAAGCCAGAGGGGATGCGAGGGAATAACCTTACATTCATGGAATATGTTTAATTTGTTTTTCTTCAATATTTCAATTCATGTTTGTTGTTCAATTATACCCTTGCGGTGACAATATGTGTATAAATAATTCTTGGAAATACATGGGGTCATGTGAACCTTTGGTTCTCAACAATTGGACGCGATTAATATGTGGGTGCCGAGAAAACTTGTTCTCATTTTGAACAAAAATAACTCACAGCGATGTTTGAAACGACTTACCAGGTTTGTCACGAATAGGATTCGTTTCTGACCTATTGACTAATTTTGAGAACAAGTTCGATACTTGTTGACTAATTTAGGGGTAACAATCATTTGATCGTTTATGTGCTAATGGCCGGATGTTATAACAAATTTGTAACCTAGTAAACTGTAAAGAAAAAAAAAACTTCGGTCCGGAGGGTACTGAAGAAATGGGTTCAACTTTTGATCCATTTTGAGTCAAATGAAACCTGAATTGGGTCATTATATGACCCAAAAATTTTAGTTCGGTTCCCCTAACCCATTTTGGTTGAAATTGACCAAAGTGTGATTAGAGTGTTAGTCGGTTCAGACATCGTATTGACTAACTTGTGTCTGACCTTTGCACATTCACAAGAGATGAATTTTAGTTAGCGAAGACTATGGCGACATCTATATAATTCTTTTCACATAGACAGATAGACTTCTGACTCTGATAAACCACTATCCCTGTTGTATCTACCCTCCAAATTAAACCACATGTTTCAAACTGACATTTAATCTTTTAAAAGGTTACTAATTTTCCCAAGAATTTTCTCCAAAAAACAAGAAATGCCTGATTACATACAGATGGAAATATTTGGGAGACCTTGGGCTCGAAATGAAGCGTGAATACAAACTAGCAAAATTAAACAAACTGATGTTCACTCTAGACCGTCTCCCTTGGGATAATGTGACACATTCTCTCGAGGGAAATAATTTATAATTCGAGAATCACTTTTTTCTTGGCTTGTCTTCTATTTCTTTCTCCGGTTCTTCCCCTCTCTTTGCGCCGCGAGAAACATATGCTTCATACTTTTGCAAATCCCTGGTCTCTTCACTCAACATGTTGACGAATCTTTGCTGATTTCAGACAGAGTAATTTGCATACTATCTTTTTATACATCGAAGAGAGAGTTACATCCTGCGAAGGATGCATCATTCTTCTTATACATCGGAGAAAGAGTTACATTCTGCGAAGGATGCTTCGAGGCACAATGACAAACGAGGGGCTTGAGGGAAAACTTCGCCCAAACGAGCACACTGCATGGGAACATGAGAAGATCCTCGCGCTTGTTTATTTGTAGTCTTGCCAAGCTCTGAAGAATTTCTTCTTAGCTGACTGATATTAGGGCTACTGTCCAAAGAAATTGCTCGAAACCTTGCCTACATTTTCAATTGATGTAGTTTTCCTGGTGTAATGAACTATAGCCATTACATACTACGACGTAACAATGTCCAGACAAGCCCCTGTATATTTTCAGATTATCAACCATTGAAACGAGTAGAATATGGATTTGAGTAGAGTAACTTTGGTTAGCCAGACTAAGCGTATACTCGTAATTTCCGAGAACAATAGCGTTAAGGGACTATGGCCTCACAAATGTAAATATTTTTCACTACGAAGCTGTAGGAATTCCCAATTGATCACATCATTTCAAAACACCATGTGGGCAAATTCAAACATAACTGCAACTGAGTCTTAACAAACTGATTTTGTCATGAACACGGACACATCTGTGACGCCGAAATGTCCTTGGTAAGCACAGTGCACAGTGTTCAAGGTGCTCAGATTACAAGATGCTGTAATACTAGCCTGCTAGCACGATGGTGCAACTTCAGCACAACTGTAATTAATTTCTGTTGTGATTTTTGTAGCCTTTAAAGTTTAGAAGTCCTCCATATTCTTTTAACCAAACATCTGTAAATTCTTTCAAGTCTTCGTTGATTTCTCATAGTCGACAAGTACCTTGCACGATTTTCAGAGCTTAAAGACTGCACGAGGGTGAATGAATAAGTGATTCACTCTAAACACACTTTGGTCAAATTGAACAAGGACTGGGTCAACTATGCACTTAAACCAAATTTGGTCAAATAGTTTGACTAAACTATGATCAAATTTGACCATAGTTTAGTCAAGCTGTTTCACCAAATATGGTTCGGTGCATAGTTGACCCAATCCTTGGTCAATTTGACCAAAGTGTTTTTAGAGTGTACTGCATGAATAATCAACAGAGTAAGAAAATACCGTCACACAGCAGTAAAAAGCGTCTTGAATGAATTAACTCGAATGGTGTGCTAATTCTAATCGACGTGATCGTATTTGCGTGTATAGAGTAGGTACCAGACTCGAAGTACTCGAACTTGACTTGTTTGTACTGCAGTACTCGAGTTCATGTTTCTGTTCTCGTGATCGTGATCATGGCATTCTGCACGTACATTTACTAAGGGGTATGTACTCGTATTCGTACTCGTACTCATAATTTTGTACTCTTGCTCGTGTTCATACCCAGAGGATCTGAAAACGAAGTTTGCGTTTTTCAAGAATATGTGTAAACAGTTATTCTTACTCCGTCGTTTTTGTAGTCTAAATTTAGCTCGTACTCTTACCATTACGCTTACTTTGAGTACGGAGAATTTGTATTCAGACCATTAGACTGGTGTTAACTGATCATACTGTTACTTGCCTTTGTACAAGGAAATCGTGCAGTACAGCAACTCAATGACTATGCCTAGTATATATGCACATGCATTAACGATGTAAGCATCATAGATCTGCTGCAATAGTGCAGAATGCATATGACCTGATTAAACGTACACCCACTCGAATTCAAAGTGGTTAATCTGACTGAAAGTAATTAAAGCTCCTTTCATATTTATCTGTTTCCTGATACGGAAAAGAGATGAAAGCAATGAATCGACACCTTCCTGTGATTTGTCAGTACGTATATGTTCTGCAGGCTAAGAGACGCATAGGCTATTACCTAAACACTGTGCTGATAATGTGACTTCCTTTCGGGTTTCTCAAATACACCCGGACGGAGACAAGATTCACATTAAACTGATCAAAACAGTCGTTTACTTTGTCTGCTCGGAACATACGTGTTGTCACGGCAGTTCAGGTCTTCATAAGCAAGATAAAGCTACGGAACCGTTTTTGTTCCATACGGCAAACAAATCTGTCAATGAGCGACGTTTTCGTAGGGAAAAGGTTACCCATTCATTACTCTTATGCATATGTAAGTTTTACATTTAATAGTTCTACCATTAAATGACCGCCTATTCGGTACAGTGATGTAGTCGATTCATGGTTCACTAAACTCGTTAAGACTTAACTCTTCATGCAGTATTCCTCGAATACTTTCCTCTTGCCTGCAGCAGTAACAACTACACGTTCTCACTTTTCATTAACTGAAGAGTTTACACTACGATATCAGGCTCGTATCTAGGATTTTCGTACGGAGTGGGGGCGTGACTGATATTGCGACCTATCTGACCAAAACGAGCTAAATGATCGTAGCGAGACTGGTGAGGTCCAGCGCCATCAGCTAGAGGGGCTCATATTTCTGTTTTTTAAGAAGAACTTGAGACAAATAATGATAAATTAACACACAGTGGTAGTGTATATGCTTATTCAGGATGTTTCAAGGGGGTCTCAGGCAAATTAAAATACCCCGACGGCGCCGAAAGGCACCGGAGCTCACGTGACTTGGGATGTAGATGACTGTGACCTGCAAGGCCCCTGGATAGCATCCTGTGGGTCCTACGGGGGAATCCCAGGAAGCTCTAAAGATGTTTTACTTTGTTGACCCAAGAATAAAATACTTACGATATAAAACATCATTCAAGTTGAAAGCCCATCAAATGATATCACCACTTGACAGTTTTTAATAGGCTTAGATGAATATAGGGTTAGTATTGAACTGATTGGGGAACACTAGTTTTAATCAAAACCATTAAAATGAAGCATGATATTTCCATGATATGACTATCTTCAAATGGCATTGGGTGGGCACTAATCAGACCACAAATTCACAAATTGATTTGTTTTTGTTATAACAGCTTAACTCGGACTAAGGGCTGTTCAGTTTTATGAAGCAGGGGCTGTTGGTGGGTGCAATTTATTATGGGGCCATGCATGGGGAAATGGGCCCATTTTTGTACATGAAGTAATAATGACATTAAACTTTTAACAGGTGCGCGTGAAGAGCACCGAAAAAACAACATTATTTAAGACGTTTTGTTGCATTGCTTTACTTCATTTTCTAAATTGCATTAGATATTCATCATATAAAAGTTTTCTCCTACTTTTTCAAACAACCGTTATGACAGTCTAGGAACACGTACAACAGTTGTGTTTATTACTGTGAGCATAGTATTTCCATGCTGTGAGAAAATAACGCAGTTTCAAAAATACAGCTCACACTATAATTTTTCAAAGGACAATCACGGTCTGAAGGTTAGATATACTTTCTAAAATCACTGACATATTGTTGAAGGTGAGGTAGTAGACATGACCATGGGCGTCAGCAGTAAAAAAGCAATCAATTTTCAACGGAGGCAACCGCGGCATCCTGTGACTGGCGAAGCCTTTTACCGTGAGAGCCGAAAGCACGAAGCCAAGGGCGGGGGTCTGAGGGTCATTAAGCTTTAATAGATTTTGCGGCCATTCTGGACGTCTCTAAGGAATATCCTGTGTCCCCAGGTGTAATTTCAAACGCTAATGAAATATTTTGGCTACCGACGGCTGCAAATGAAAAATGTTAACCCACACAGTCTGGCTAAACTCACTCTCTCCGTCCATCGGGTTCCACTGGACTTCAAACTGGAGTACTAAAGAATTTACTTGCAGATTAGTATCACTAACCTAAAAATGTAGAGAATTAATGATGTCAAAGTGTTTGGGCACTTTAGCAGTAAATCAGTGTTTAACCGGCATGTCTATATAGTAGTTAAACTGCATGTGTTCACTCTGTATTGGCTCACAACATTAATTCTTATATTATTTCTTATAATTTGTGTTAGTGTTGAACTGTTATTGGTGTACACATGGTGTCTGAAATTCCTCATCTAAGTTCTTCCAGTATATTGTTGGCCGTGTACCAAAAGTACTGATACTGCCAAGCCAACATTTCTAGATTTGCATTTTCCTACAAACCTCATGTCATCTAACTAACTAACAATATCGGCAATAGCCCTTCTGTGTATTAACCTAAATGACATAGTGACAGTTGGCATAGGAGATAATGGTTTGGGGTCAAGCTGATAACTATCTGTTTAAGATTGCTATCGGCAAATTCAAATACATGTATTGGATATTGGAATATGATTGATTGTTGGTACTGGTACAAACACTAATCTGCATTTCAAAATTTTGTTAAGTGTGTATGGGCATATGCGTTTTTGTCAGACTGGCACATGCAGACACTCCTTCGAAAAGAGGGGAGGGAAGACGAAATATTAATATGGTATCTCAAGAAGGGAAACTTAGATGAATCCCATACTTGACATGTTGATGCGGGATATTGTGTTGAAGAGTCCTGTCACTTTTGGTGGATTTTAAAGGTCATTGAAGGTCACCATGGGTCAAACACTATTCGACCAGTTGCATACATATAAATCACCCTTTTTATACGGTAATGCTTAGAAACAAATGAAAGGGGCAACTGGACACCACAGTCTAGACAAAGCCAGTTGAAGTTTACAGTATCAATGCCTTGATAGAACCTCTGCCCACCCACTTCAGACTTTCAGAGGCTTCATTGAAGGACAGTTCTAAGACAGAGATTGTTAAACAGTGAGTATCTGATTTTAAAAGGGATGCTTCCAAAGACACGTTAATGGCATGTATCTACTGTACATGGTGAAGAATGGGATTTCAACATTAAAGGCATTAATCACAAAGAAAGTTCAAACCTCTTGTAGCCAAAATTACATGAAAAGAAATACCACTAGCTTCGAAGTACTGTCAGGAACACACTGCACATGCTAAAAGAACTTAGAAAATAGTACTTTGTAATGTTAGAGGGACCAATCTGTGTCCACTTTTCTGGAAAGCCCCATTCCTAGCCTGTAGAGGGTGCATATTCTTAAAAACTGCCTTTTTAAATCTGGACTTAAAAGAGTTAACATTTCATGTTGTTGACAAAGATAACGATGCTGATGCTCAAATTTAGGTGCTCTAAAGAAAAGGCGAATTCATTTGAATAAGACCAGGTAAACTCAAGAGTCCAAATACTGATGAAGGTCAACACTTAAAAACTAGAAACAGGTCTAGTGTAAAGGTTTCAAAAAATAATTTAGCAATAAATGTTTTCACAACCCCAAGTGGCACAAAGATGCTGTTTGTCTGGTTAAAAGTTATTAATGTCTGCTACAAGACACAAGTTTGGGAAAATTGTAACACTTACCACTCAAGGGGCTGTTTACAGACAGAACAGTAGTATCAGATAATGATACCACCTTTACATATGTACCCTACAGCTGTACTTGACACACTGTAGGAAACTTGTGATAGGCAGGCTACATACCATGTGGGTGCCCAGTATTGAGTAGAAAATGCTTTATTGTTTGGTGGAGGTCAATGTCCATTGGATCACCAGAGGTCAGACCTTGTATTGAGCAGTGTGTAAACCATATCTCAAGAAGGGAGACTGCTACAACTCTTACTCTTGGTATGTCTATGTTCTATATTAAGCATAAGAACAGTGTCAGTAATGGTGGAGGTGAAATTGAAAAGCAGCTGAAGACACAATTATTCAAGAAGGGGACTTTTGCTTAAAGTCATTCATGTTGTGTGAGTGCTCCATATGGCATAGAAGAACTGGAATGCTAATTTACACCCATTATTCAAATTAGTATGATCTTACTTGGTTAATGGGGGTGGATCTTATACAGCCTTATACGTACTGAAGTGGAAGTGTAGTTAAGTAATTAAACTTTGTCAATTTGCAACCACAGTCCTTAGACAAATATTTCCTGTTACAGTCAAGAAATCTCTAAGCCCTTTCACTTTCTGGTTCAGGTATGTCAAGCCTTCTTCTACTTTCCAATCCTCCTTTGGGAACATATTCGTCCTTTATATTCCTGCTTTTAACAGACAGTTGTCGTATATATTGCTATCTTTTGCTGTAAATTTCCTATATTTATTCCTTTTTAATGCTAACTTTATTTTCTCATGATCTAGCTAAACAGATGCAGTACACCTACCCATCCGTGTATTCCTACAACTTGCCATCTGACTTGCTTGATTTGGCACCAACTTTCAAGGATGTTGTGAGTGGTCATCACGTCAAAGGACCTAACTGGACAAGCAAGGTCACACTTTATTCAAGACAGGGGCAATCTTTTGTTCATTATGCAAAATTTACAAATTTTAATGCAGGTAGGAAAAGGAATGTAAAAAGGTAAATTGTAACTTTTCTTATTAACCTTAAATCAGTTTGCCAGTGTTACTCTCACCCCTCCGAAAGATACAATTTCAATAATGTGTAACAAAAGACAGGGAACTTGTAGTCAAAGAAAATGTGGAAAAATTAGTGAAGTGTTCTAATTTCACCTTAATTGTGGTAAAGTTGTGGATTTCAGGATTTCCAAATGCCCAAAACTAAAAAAAGGGAATGAACCAGTCCAACCACTTGATCTCAGGTTTTCTTTGTTGAAAATAAAACTTAGTTTGGGCACATTTTTAGTTAGTATAAATGGTGTATGTAATTACTCAGTCCATATGATGGTGTTTATGGTGTATGTAATTACTCAGTTCACATGATGGTGTTAATGGTGTATGTAATTACTCAGTCCGTATGATGGTGTTTATGGTGTATGTAATTACTCAGTTCACATGATGGTGTTAATGGTGTATGTAATTACTCAGTCCATATGATGGTGTTTATGGTGTATGTAATTACTCAGTCCAATTACTCAGTGTTTATGGTGTATGTAATTACTCAGTCCATATGATGGGGTAGGGAGGATCATAAGGGCTAACATCATTTATTCAGAGTGGTCATACCATTTTAAAAACCAAATGGATGAGAGAAAATCACCAAATTTGAGAAAAGTTAGAAGAAATTAGAACATGATCTAGTCGTTTTGGAATGTTCCAACAAAAATTAACAGGCAATTTGTGGTGTGAAGTTACTAGAAGCACAATCTTGCACACAAAAGAAGCTTTCCTTCCCTTCAAGATTTCCAGGTAAAGGAAGTTCCAATTTACAGAGGTGGAGACTCAAGTCTTTTTGTGACTTGAGACTTGACTTGTAATTATCTGCGTTGACTTGCGACTTGACTGGGACTTGACAAAAATGACTCGCGACTTGACTTGGACTTGCAAGAGATGGCTTGTTACCAACATGAGTCAGAAGGTACAAAATACAAAAAGACTCATAAGACCCATAGAAAACATGGCAAACTTAACTGCTGAATTAACTCGAAAAACTTCTAAAAATATCATATCTGATGTAATATCTTGTCAGTGGTGGACTTCAGTAATATTGAATTACACATTACATACCAATTTTGAAAATATAGAAACTGAACATGAGTTGATACTTAGTTAGTTAGATAAGATTTAACGACACACCAACATGAAGGTGTTATATAGTGTCATCAGTTTAAATACTGTTCAAGTTAAGTTTCAAATACAGTTCAAATACTATAATACTTCTAATGCAAGTCCTCCACTTTAGTCGCCTCTTATGACAGGCGGGGAATACCGTGGGCATATTCTACAACCCCTAGCCCACAGGGGGCATGAGTTGAGTTGATACTGGCTTCAGAACTGCATGCAGTTTGGTGTGTGCACACAGGATGCATTTTAGAAAATGACAAACTCATGAATACAGGTAACTACACATATGGCAGCTACTGGAAATAGTCCATTTCAGCGAGTGATTGATTTTGCAACCGCATTTTAAGCAACACTTAATGACTCTCTGCTTGTGTATTATGCAAAACTCTTCGGGAACTGCTTCTTCTTCCTGTTCTCCATTAATGTCAATTTTTCACACAAACATGTGTCTTGATGGGGGCCATCACATAAGTGTGATGTTGTTGTTGTATCATTTACTGGTATTATGAGTTGGATGCCCCTCCTATCAGTCTCCTCTATGAGGATCTATGTAGTTAACAACAAATAAATCCCCTGTGCAATCTGCGTGAGTCTCACAGCCTGTTTGGCCCTGTTTCATTCCCTTATGCTCAGGCCCGTAACCAAGGGAGAGCATTTGGGGGTCAGGACCCTCCTGCTCCTTGGCTTGGCCCCTTGCTTTACAGGCATGTGCCCCAAAATATTTTGCAATAGAAGGTTATCATGCGGTCAAGGTAAAAAGGAGTACATTTGAAGCAGAAAAAGAAGGAAAATGTTGCAAAATTTTTCATCTAAGCCCCTTGAAATGAGCAAAATTTTCTCTAAAGGAAGGGGAAGCCCCTCCCCTCAGACCCCACCCATTTGATGTACCCACTAACAAATATACAGTTGGTTACATATGAACCATCGATGGTGTAATGTGTAGGCTTCATTTAAGCCCCTAAATTGTCAAAATGGAGAAGCCCCCTTGAGTTTGGTTTGGCCCCCTTGCTCCCTAAGTCTGGTTACGGGCTTGCTTTTGCTGAGCCTCAAGTGAGAAGGCTATAGGTTCCAATTATTTT
>JAAAJZ020064216.1:0-14896 GCA_010015985.2 Actinopyga echinites
TCAACTTAATTGAGATAAAGGGCTAGCAACATAAAAAGTGTGCGTGTGTCATTACTAGAGGGTTTTTTTTTTTTCGTTGATCATCAAAGCGAATAGCTGAAATAATTCTTTCTTGTTATTACGTTTATTTTTTGTTTTGCTTTTTCGTATGACTGGGATATTTAATGAAAGTCTGTTGAAATAAAATTGGACTGACAGCCAAACATGAATGGGGAACAAAACAAGTCTTTGTGAAAGAACGCAGAAGCTTAGTAAATGGTGAATTTTTACTCCAAATAGATACAAATGTCTCACACACCGATTCAGAAAATGGAGGAAATTGGGCCCAACATTTAAAAACTACTCAGATTGTAACAATTATTCAGCTGAAGATCATTTTTCCTGAAGTTTTAGTTGTTTAACCAAGCAACCAATAAGTATCTTTTTTTAGTTTGCTTAGACTTCAGAACCAGAAAACCTGTCTTCATATCTTTCATGTCTTTAGTAACCTTACATTATAAGCTTTCAAACTCTGAAAACGAATCACTTGAGTTCTCCCATTGCTGAATTGATAATAACCAGAACACGGTAGTACAAGGTGGACTAAAAGTAGAGGCTTTCAAAGCCTCATTATCCCACGAATAAAACCAGATACACCCCCATTATGGCAAACAACGAGTGGATTTACCACTCAATCCCCAACAGGCCTTGAGGACCCTTTTCAATAAGCTTCTGAAAGGTGTTCGACTTGTGCTGGGATGTTCACTAAATTGAATGCTTTTGTCCACGATCTGCATTCGTGTCTCGCTTCCTACCAAATTCGTACCAGTTAGGGTAAACCAGCTTTCCATGATGTTTGTGTAATATTATTTGTCATAGGATCTAGGGACCAATGTTAATGTTGTCATGATATCAAAACATTTGCTTATTTCTGTCGTTTGCCCCCGTCATGTGGAAGCACTCCTTTCCCACATATTAAAACCATTACTCTAAAATAGTACGGAGGGTATGATTTTAAGTGAACGCTGTATTCCCAGGAATGTCACAAATAAGGAGAAAGTTTTTACCTTTTTGTAATTTGAAAAATCTAAATGACTTAAACCGCCCAGATTTCAAAAGTGCATCACAGAAAGATATCAAAAACATGATATTCTTGAAATAGACAGGAATGTTACGACAACGAACACTGTAAAACACTCATTCGTACAAGAAACCAAGGCACAATCCCTTATCGTGATCAATCCACAGTGCCCGAAAATACCCTGGTAGGAATGGCAAATAATTACTTTTGCAAATAAAATGTAATGTTGGTATTAAGCTACGATTACTCGAATAAATGATATTGATTTTCACACAAGTGTGAACGTCCCAGTCTTCTTTAAACTGTATCATACCAGAGGGTTACTTAACTTGCTTCATTTGTTGAAATCCTTGAACCTTGATAACTTACAGCCATGGTTTTCATAAATAAACAAAGATTGTAATACATAACAATTTACAACGCTTTAGATATGTTGTGGCGCTGTCTCAGCATGTAATTTTAAATTAACAACCGAGCTATAAACTAAAATGATGTCATGCGATACATGCATTACCTTCTTACACAAAGCTTTACAAAAAGCCCCTCACTGTGCCGTTGAGAAGCACTGCGTTTCCCCTCCCTTCGTAAGTACCCTGGTGCGTAGCACACCCGCGGGCAAAACTTAAGTATCAACCCCGCCCTTGAAAAGCTATTTATTTACATCTAATTTTGAACAATGTCATTAAATTGATTCGTAATATGACTCTAAGATGGCATAAAGATGGTGGCAATCGTCGTATTATTTCGGGTACACCGGTTGCCTTTTATTGTGCACCGCGGGATACTGCAGGCTTATAATAATGCATACCCTCAAGACATTACACGGAGGCGCGCGGCGTTCTGGGCGTAAATCAAGGATATTCGGCAAGGAGCGACGCTGAGATAGGGGCATTGCTACGTGGAGCGCGGTTTAAAATGTAATCTCGATTCGAGTTTTCATTTTTCAGATTTTTTTTTAGAAATGAATTGTATCCGGAGAAAAATAAGTTACTAAAAAGTATCCTTTACGTCCTTCATCTAAAGGATCTTTTGACACAGAAAACAGTTTGTGCTTTGATGATGAACAGATGAAGGCCTTATCAAAAGTTTGCTATTTTTTCTACTCCATAATTTTATATGTTCGCATATATTCTTGCAAAACAATTTTAAATCGTGTATAAGCAACATGACGGTACCGATGTATGTATGAAAGATGCCAAGAAATTTCAACAATCGCAGCCAGAGCTATGAGGATGTGTTAGAGTTCGTTCAATCAGCTCAGTGCCTTGTCTAAGTTGTAAAGCATGACAAATATAGAATACTGTGTCATATATAATCCTTGAGCAAACAAAGCGGTTTTTTCCCGTATCGCTGCCTATTGATGGTCTTGGTTACAAACGGTTTTGTTCTTAAGCACCCAAGTCAAGACTGCAAAATATCCCACAAATAAAGGTCAATCAACGTTATATATATAGGCCTATATGAATGTAGCACTGGTTCACAGAGATGTAGTTGTGTACTTGTCCTCAATACGAACGTAGCATGCAAACAATGTGTGTATACAGTAAGCAACACCTATACAGCCTTGGCTGAACCGTAATTAGAACGCAAACTGTATACTAGCGGGCTTTCGACACTTGATTGTTTAAACAAGTTAATAACATATCAATCGTCGTATAAAAGTAAAGTTAAGATGCCTCGTTGTAGAGATCACTTGAAATGGGATTTAGAGGAGAAGACAGAGCTAAACTTAGTCTAACTGTGCTGTACATAGGAATGCCATAAGACGTCTAAACCGTGTAAATCAGGTTTATCATGTAAGATCGACTCTGCGTAAGTCAGTGTGTGACCCGTTACACATCGAGTTAAATCAGGTTACTGTTTTTAACTAGGGAGTTTCTGCACATACTTGAATTAGGTGGAACTTTGGATAATGAAAGTTACCAAGGTGTATCTCACCGATTGTTTGATCACTCTTAAGCCCGGAAGTCTAGTTCTACCCACACAAATATCAACGGATTCTGTTCATGGGTGATGGTCAGATCCAAACCCACGTGGTATTCATTTACAAATTTTTAAATGATTTGATACAGTTTAGAAGAATGTGAGAACATGCAACTGAAGATACTGGCCCATTCGATTACTTTTTTAAGTCTTTGACAATTAATTTTAGTGAAAACATAATCCTGAAGTGAAAACTTCTTTTAACTTCTTCATGTTGAATATTAGCGGTTTCAGTGCTGTATAGCAGGTTTAACTGACATAAATGTAATGTACAATACTGAGAGCAAAGTTAGAAAGGAGCATAAGCAACCCTGAGCTACCTGGCAATTTGAACACTCATTGTAAAATAGTTTGATAAAACATATAAACCACACAAAAAGTTGGGTCCAGTCGATCTTGCAACCAGGTGTGATAGGCATTAAAATGTGAACGATTATTGGACAGAATAAAAGAAAAATCGGCCTTAATTTTTTGCCCCAGGTGTGATGTTACTTTGTGGAAGAACTTTGATACCGATGTCATGGTGGGAAACCTAATTTCATATTTGTCGTTTCTAGCGCCTTGCTAAATTCTGAATCCCTGATTCTAGCAGCCTGGGCGCGAACACCACGCAGAGTGTAAAGAGAGCTGTGCATCATAGTTAACTGAGGTGGGCAATAGGCATGGCAGGAGGGATCGGTTTAACAAAATTAAACAGTTCTGTTTAAAGCAAAAATTTGACAGACTTCTTATCAAAAGCAATTTCTAATTTTTACTTCTATAGATATCACCAAATGAGAAAAGGATAATATTTCTGTCATCAGTTTTGTTTATTCTGGGAGTTGTCGGGCATATTCATCTTTTTCTCCATTTCTAGAAACATGTTGAGCAGTTGAGTTTTCATGGGGAAATATGAAGTGGGGCAGGTGGAAGATATATTCTGGCTCTTTTGAACAATTTAGCTTAAAGTCTTAAAGCTCTGAATTTGAAGTTCTCAGATGCAATCGTATTGTGTTACAAGGGGAAAATACCCCTATTGAGTAAAGGTATCAGGTGTTATGGTACGTTCTACATGCACAGAGACTCAAACTGGAAAAAAGGAAAATTAATGTGTTTTCATTTTTCTTCTTAAAATTAAAGGTCAGATGATTGGATATGAGCAGTTTTGAAACTTTGACAAACGAAAGCAAAACAAATTGTAAACTTATTGATAATGTTCCCTAAAATTGTAGACCCAAGCTAGTGAAAACGGTGTCAGAACCGACTCACAATTCAGTCAACAGCGTTTGAATTTCTCACCTATTGAACTGTTTTATAACCAACTTTAAACCTTTTTGACTACTTTGTGACTAATATCTGCTATTTCGTTATCATTTAGTAAGTTATAGATACTATCAAAAGTTATTGTAACGTGGCTAGTCAATTCAGATACCGTGTTGACTGAACTGTGTTTACAGTGAAAAGTGAAACAAGATTGGTTATGTTCCTAGCAATGGTCAAGAGTTTTCTTCACAAGAGGATGTTGTTATTGAACGAGCAGAAAGAAGACGAAGACTCCATATGAATGATATAAGAGGACCAAAAAATAAACGAAGGAAGGTTACAGTAAAAACCAGTCTTTGTACATCAGTCTTCAAGCATGCATACTAGTCATCAAAAATTTCCCAAATGCTATCGTTTTTTCGTTAGTAGCATGACCGAACTATCAATTTAAAGTTAATGTAGACCTAAACTGATGAACAGAAAAATGTCATTTATGTCAGTCAAGTTAAAAAACTTTAACAATGGCAGAAATAAAACCAGAAATTATCATTCACAATTCTCAAAATTCAGCATAAAATACAAGTATGTTTTCCAGTCTTTCATTTTCGAGGAGCTGAAAAAATACAGGGATCTTAATTCTTAATGCTTAAGTTTTTACTTAACTATTTCGATTAGCCAAAAACAACTGTTGTATATTTCGACAAGAGAAAAGAGTTTCGTAATTTATAAGTCCCCAGCAACAAAATAAGAAACGACACAATTCTTAATTATCACTTTTTAAAATCGCCTTTCTCTTTTCAAAGGAAAAGTGTTTGTCAATTTGGAAATATCTTTTTACGAACTCGGAAAATTAATAAAAGACGTATAAAATGATTTGAAGTACTTGAATGTAAACATGTTGAAACCCTCGATATAATTGGAAAACTTTTAGCTAAAAATTTTTGTTGAGCTAATTCAAAAAATTCGTTGAAAAACATTTGGGAAAAAACAGGTGTCCAAGATAGCTACATGAAAGTTGCAATGAAAGCCTACTAGAAAAAATAGTAGTCAAAATAGAACAATCAGGTGTTCAATACCAGATATGAAGTAAAGTGCATGGTTTCTCTATTGAAAAAGTCTTTCAGTTCGGCTGATACTTAGTTGAGACAGGCAGGTCTCGGTGGGAAATCTTAAATTCATTCCGCTCTCAAGCACAATTATTACCTTTTTATTGTTTCTTGAATTTAAATCTTTTGTTTAACAAAAGAAAATGCATGAAATCCGTCTGTATCTCTCCGTCCGAAGAAAGACATTTATTTACAAATATACTCTGTTAAGACTGTCATCCACGTGCGTGGTATTTGCCTAGGGTGGGTAACAGTGTACGATGTGTGATATATAGGCACCCTTGGGCTATGTACAGAACAAGTTCGTCTCTAATACGAAGCAGTGTGTAAGTAAACGGCGATAAAATTGAAGCGACGTAGGAGCGAGGAAATACTCGGTGCGCCTGTGTTGAGAATTTCAATCGTTTATCAAGTTACAGAATAAGTTGGCTGTAAAGTGAAGAGATAGTCAATGAGGGTGTATGATTGTTCTACTGCGTGACCTGCTGTGGCTTTGAAAATTATAGGGTACTAATCGCATGAATACCGGCAGGAAAATCACGTTTGTAGTAAGGTAATACGACGGAGTGTGACAACCATATTGAGCTAACTGATATTTATCCTTAAAGAAAATTAAGCAAACAATGGTTATGCAGATCCCAGAAGACAGTAAGGTGGTCATGGGATGACAAACTTTCTTTTCGAGCTTTTAAACCTTGTCTAAGCTTAAACAGAAAGTGGGATATAAAGTTGATACGATGTCAAGTTGCAGGTATGCGTCAGACTTGCCTGTTTTGCTGACCATGAGTTCAGACTTGAGTAAGTTTAACACAATACCTTTATTTGCCAGCTTTCTTTAACGCGAGATCTGGTGTAATATGCTATTTCTTTTTTATGGAAGTGTTTTGGAAATTTTGCAAAAATCGATGTGCGAGAGTATAACATTTCCTTGTTTTCTTTTATCTGTTAGAAAAATGAAACAGATTCTTGGTGATTTTTTCCAAGTTGCTCTAATAGTGATGGTTTCGTGTATGATGAACTTGCTGTTTGCTGAAAGTTTTGCTTTACTTATGAGGGGGTATTAAAGGAGGGCTATCTATGAAATAGACTATAAATGTTTGCTAACTCGTAATTCTAAAATATGATGAATGTCATTTAAATCTGTGTATGGAAGGGAGTATTTTTAAGGACAATGTAAACGTCTTTATTTCATAAAAGAAGGGACATCAAATCAAGTTCACATTTCACGGTTTGCTAGTCACTTCTCGTCTACGAAGATCGGGGTGTACAATGCGGTAAACACCTTCTTTTCATTATTGAATTGAATTGAGAACATACTCCTTCGATGCCTACGAAAATGAAAACGATTTACGCGGGCTAGCATGAATCTTAGACGAAAATAAAAATGATATGCTAATGAGGCTCAACACGTAGCGACCCATTGTACATTTCTTTTTATAATTCTAAACTGTTATGACATTAGCCACTGGTAGTCGGAGATGGTACTCATTTATCTTAACGATGAGAAAGTTGCAAACAAGATTGATTCCATTCGATTTGCATCAAGTCATAATTAACTTTCGATCAATCATTTTCATAATTTAAACAATACACAGGTTAAAAATCAAGGATCGAGAGAAGAAGCCAGTAACTGACTCACCAAATTATTGTTCTTAGTTCGGAGTACGGAGGGAATTAAGCGCGAGCGAAAACGTATCGAGAATTGTCACTATTTTAAAAATAATAATTACCAAGAAACTTTTAAGGCTGATTAGTTAAAGTCCATTTAGCGCAGCCCTAAGAGCCAATCATTTGTGCTTTAACTTCTGAAGAGTTTAATGTAACCTAAGCACCGTAATGATCAAAATGTGCTCGAAATTAACAAAGAACAGAAGCAAGGGTTTACTCCACTTGTGATTCGTGTTCGCTAGCGCTTTACCAGCATGCTTGCAAGGTAAAGCACATACTACAAGGGTCTAAAATGCTGAATCGCACGTTAGTACGTGTAAGCCATTAAAGTATTCGCGAGAAGATTTTCTCGATTAGGCTTTTTTCTTTGGATTTGATGGAGGTTTTCCTGAAGTAACCCTTTAGTTACCTTGAAAAGAACCACCAGCCTTAGTCGATTGTTGAGGTATTTTGATCAACTATGTAGTCCTGAGTAAAGCAATCATTTCAGCAGAAAGAACCCCATTTATGAGGCAATTACAATTACACTTAGCGATTCCAGAGTTGAATAAGAGGGGATGAAGCTATCGTGTCCTTTCTTAGGTGGCCAATAGGATTACTCTTCTTTGAAATCACCCTTCGAGTAATCATCGACTGAATTATCCCTTATGAAGCGTAACGTCACGGTGATCAGTTGTCAAATGAAAACGACTCAAGTTAAACGTCAGCAATAAAAACCGTCTGTTGATAAATTGTTCCTGTAATACCCAAGTTAGGCAACAAAGAAGGGGTTTCACTGAAATCACATTACATCCCCTTTTATCTTTTCGAAACCGCAGACAAGGTAACACACAGGTCTGTATATACGATTCCCGTATAGGCGATGCATTTAATGTGTCAAAACCCACGTTAGGCTGCCTGAGGGTAAATGGCTTAGTTTAGTAACAGAGTTATTACAGTATTGAACACAATTTGCTACAAGGCATTTTAAGGTGAGTGTGTCTGAAAGGGGCGAAGGTAAAGGCAACAGCTTTCTAGGCCACAGTGCACACCAATAGGACAGAGGCTTTTATGAGGGGTCTCTCAATCAAAGTTGGAATGAAAAGTTCTTTCATAGCCTCGTGTAAGTTTGCACAACAATTCCCTGTACGATCAAAGGGATTCAATGCAAGCCGTAAATTCAAAAAAGAATTCATGTTTTTATGGACTTTTAAACAATTGCACATTTTGTCCTGCAGTCAATGGAGCTACACGGCAGTCGAACAAAAAGAATAATTGGATGTTTCCGTTTATAGAATAATTTCTAGGGACCCATTAGATCAAGTTGTTATAGTTGTTGTATATATGTAAGCTAGTCGCTTGTAGGAATTACAGAAACGGATAATCATTATGCGGATCTATCTCAACCAAGCGATAGGCTACTAAACTAGGCTGAACTGTACAGCCATAGGTTATGGACATGCCTACTGGTAGTGTAGATGAATATATTGTCGACCTCCTGACATTATTATTGGTTAACCCTTGTGTGTACTAGCTAGCGAAGGCCGTGGAAATATATTTTCGTATAAAGCATTGTTTTTTAGCAACCAAGCATTGTAATGTTTTCATTTACTATACCTTGATTGCGTAAGAAAAGCTTTCACGTAATCTTTAGGAGTGAATATTTGAGTCTCATTATCAAAAGTGTAAAGACTCGTACACTCGTGGAGTCCTCAAAAGAGGATCAATAGCTTCAGTCTACGTCACAGACTCTTGTTTGCTCACGCTTTTGACCAACTACTGCGTGTCTCTATGTACACTGAGGATACAACTTGACAGGTACGCAGGCTTTTTTAAGTCAGCTGCACCGTTAACAGGAAAACTCAAAGATTTAAATTACTTTACTAAACATGAACGCGGTGCATTGACCTGCTCCAACTTCCCAGAGATCCCTCTCTAAATTTTCTCTGTCTTCTTCAATAAAAAAGCATTGCCTTCTAATAAATAGGTGAAAACTATTTAAGACCACGCTGGCCTAATTTTTATTCTAATCTCCCCAAATTCCCTTCAGTCGCACCATCATGGCAAGAAAACACAGGCATCGTCCTAGTCATGGTCTAACTCTCCTCTGAAGCTCGCCGCAATCCGATTTGTAGCGTAGCTTCTCATCCATTCAAAGCTGGTACTTAAGGACTATCTTCCTCGTTTGTCAAAGTGCTTCAGAGCTGTGAGATACAACCTGAAGTGGATGTGGATTATAGAGAGTTTCCACTCACATGTTAAGGAGGGGCTCAGTACTTGGGATATCATCCCAGCCTCAAAAGGGTGGAGGTGAAGCAAAGGAAGGACCGGGGTGAGTTTACAAATGATGATCCTTCTCACAACTTGTCCACTTAATTGAATCATCGATCGGAGGATTCATTTCCAAAGAATTAACATTTGAGACTGTAATTAGGATAGTATAAAAGGCAGAAGATGCGGTTCTGTTGTGTGTGCGTCGGAGTGGATATGTATTATGTACCTCAAATCTAAACGGAAGAGTGTGCCAGCGGACACGAGCATTGATTGCTAAGTTAAACATCCAGTCGAAAGAACTTACCACTTTTTTACTCAAAACGTTCGAAATATGATTCGAGAAATTTAGAGAGCTGTGGAAAAAAATATTGTCTATCACAACCAAGCCAGCTTTCTTTTTGTAATGTTTTCAATGGGAATGTTTGAGAGGAAAAAATTTCACCAGTCTTTGCCATAACCTTTTAGCAGTGTTAGCGTTAAAGTATTTTCTTAAATTTCAGCAAAATGATCTGAAAAGTTTTAAAAATCGAAAGAAATGGACCAACGGGCACTTAGAACAGCAAGGAAAATGTCATTAAACTCAATTGGACCTAGTTTCGTTTCGGGTCTATTTGATGTAAACATTTAAGACAAAATATGATTGAACCTTTATCCATTAGACTTTCCTGTCCATGATTCCTTGTGTAAGTATTTTGTCGTACCCACGGGGAGGTACCACTTGAGACTGTCAGCACGTTACGTTTAGTTTTCATCTCCGTTTAGACAACATGTTCAATATTGCATTAACGGTAAACGACGTGAAAAAAGTTTTGAGTAGAAGAACACATAAACACGAAATTCTCAAGATTTACCCCACGGGTATAGCTGTCGACTGTTTAGCCTCTAAATCCTTTAAATGGTTGGCCAGTGTACTCCCTTCGACTGTTGATGTCATTAGAACTGAAATAAGACTCTATTCAGTCACTTCTGAAGAAATTCCGCTCCACCTCACTACTGAGTTTTATTGCGCAACAAATTCTTCAAAGAAAAATGGGCAGTATAACAAGAGGGAAGCGTCAAACGAAGCAGTCCTCGGATTGCGCTAAACGGTTAAGTAAATACTTGAAACGAAATTGCGGGAAAAGTGGCCCGCGGAAGGTTTCTTCCCCAGAATCTTACGAAAGCATTGCGATGAATAAGTTTCTCGCATTCTTATTCGATGAATAATGAAGTTCAGATAAACAGAAAATGAATGGCCAGGACCGTCTCTTGGTGGATACCGAATGTTACTTATTGTGTTTAGATTACTCGGTTTTTTTCCACACAACCAAGAATCTGACTTCCAAATCACTGGAAATCACTTATGCTCATGACTTCCATACAAAGAAATGTTAAACGTCGCTGGCATTAACAGGTATTAGGGGACATGGGTAAGAACTAAGAAATAAGCACTTTCTTCCTCCTTCCGAATTTCTTACAAATAATTGTAAAGGACAATTTGTACTCAACAAAAATGCAACAATACTTTTCTCCCAATGTTTTCATCTAAAAAGTGGCAAAAAGGTTCATTTTTGAGGCTGGTGAAAATCGTTATACCCAGACGCCCGATCTTTGTTACATCCTCTGAGGATCGGTTAGAACTTAAAAACTTTGGTAGTTCATGTATGGTTGTAAAGGTGTCGTAAACAGGCTAAACTTTAAAAATAGGTGTGAAGAAACTTACCTTACGTGATTAAGGTTTTATTTTTATCGAGGCAGAGATATAAATACTGGACAATAGAAAATTTGCTAACAATTGAGACTTTTCCATTGTTCGCTAATAAATAAGATATTTATCTATTGTTCACAAACAACACCACTATAAAGAAAAACAAATACCAGGGTATTGTCTTCGACAAAACGGTAACTAGAAATAAGCACCACTCTACAACGAAAACATCTTCACCATTCATAACTCCTTACCAAAATTCCCCAGTAAAAAAACAATATACTTTCTTCAAATTACCAGTGTGGAAAGCATAGATGGACAATCTCTTCACGCATGTTTGATAATATATTTTAGTTTCTCCGTTTTCACCCGTTCTTCACAATTCGGCCTTGCATTTTAATCGCTAAGAAAATTGATGCCTATGACATGGAAATTGTCGATTTGACTTTCATCGTTATAAACCGAGTAGCCTTATGTATATCGCTCGTGCGGATAATTCGTGCTTGACTTTTTCTAATCTTTTTTGAATTTCCGCTAATAAAAATCTCCGGGTCTCCATCTTGTTAAATTTTGCTATTGATTTGTTGGAGTGCATGCTTGATAGTTTTTTCTGTCTTAAGAAGATTGAAGAATATTTTCTCCTAATTTGACCAAAAACGATTTATTCAACTGAATCAACGTACAGCAACAACCCGCGGGCATACTTATTCCTGAAGGATATTTATCGAAAATGTTTCGTTCACTTTATTTCCACATTAAAGAAAACTCAGATACCTGCATGTTGAAATGTATTATAAACGGAATGATAGAAATTGAACTGTTTCACCCGAGCGAAAGAAAATATCATCGCTAAAGAAGAATTGGAGGAGCATCCCAGTCTCGTGTTTAATTTGGCGCTTACTTTAATCTTGGGTATTATTCTTCTTCTCGGCTTGAACCGGTCAACTCGAATGTAACACGCTTGAAAAATGACAAAATAAAGGATGAATTTTCAGAATAAATTAAAAAAGGATATTACTCAAAAGTTTCGAAAGAATCTTTCGACCCCTTAAGTCAATGTCCACCAACCATTTTACATACGATTTATACTTTTTTGATGATTTTTTTTCTTTCTTTTTTGCGACCTTGAACTACCGCAACTTGTTATCCATTGTCGAAGTATCAAGAAACTGAAAGAACTGAGGAATTATTGGCCTATTTCTCGCCCTAAATCTTTTCAGTTTGTTTGTACTACGACTAAGATTTTATTGTAAATACTCCTCCCTTATTGAATGAGACTTAAAATGAGATTTGATCCATTTTTCCGTCTTTCCTGTTAAAAGGGGTTGGTTCTCTGCCATGTTTTGAAACTTCTTTTAATTAAATACCAACAGAAATGTTTCGAGGTCTTTTGGGGGGAGTAGTCTCATGACGTCTCTCACTTCATGACGTCATAAATCTTTTCTGTTTTTTATTTTGAGCAGTAACGTCATCGAAACTGGTTCTTAATACATGTTACCATTTTAAGTGAATTATGAATGAGGAAAACAGAGGATTCAAAATGTATTATTCTGTACCTCGTTGTTGAGAAAATAAAATTATATCAGTACTTTCTATAGAACCCATCAAAATGTCGCCAATATTTTTGTATAAGTTTTCGGAGACATTTAAAATTTGGTTTGTATAATTCGGCCGACCGTAAGACCCGAGCTTTACTCGATGACAAATACATACTTCACAGTTCACCGAGCCGGCGTAATATGAGGGAGTCCCCTAGTCGGGATGACACAGATGGTGTTGAGATACTCCACAAAGAAGTCTGTTGTCAGAAAGAGACCACTCCATCATCAGGAACTCTCTTCCTGAAAGAATCTCTTTAACTGCGATGACCCCCTTTTCAAGATATTCGAAAAGCGTGTCGCATTGTCATATCATTTTAGTAAGCTTACCCATCTAGTTATGATAACTCCTAGTAAATCCATTTTACAAAACATGGTTTGTTTTGATCCTGCTTGTTTGAAGTTGAAATGTCGTTGGGAGTTTTAAGAGAAACAGAGTTTGGCCTTTTCTGTCAAGTGAGATTAACAAGAAACTGATACAAAATATTACTATAAACTATTTCAAATGTGTTGGATAAAATCTAACATGCTTTCCTTTGTGACCCGTTTTGATATTTTGACAGTAATATAAGTAATAACCCCACTAAATGAATGTCGGGTTTGTTTAGTGGAAAAGGAGGCCACTGAAAAGGATTGCATATAGATGAAGATAAATGAGTACCGTAAGTTATTTAGGAATGCAACAAAGAACAATGCAAAGTCTAACTATCTGCTGCAGCATTAAACCATTTACTTAACAGAACAAAATACCCTAGGATGACTGGTTGTCGTTACCTTTCAAACGACACAATTTATGTAACAAAAAATGATAAAAAGAAATAAAAAATAAAGACAGGTTTTGAATACTTCATAAGTCTCACTGATCTTTACGAATAAATTGAACGAAAGTGCAGAAACGTTAGACAAGTATTTGACCGACTCCAACGATGAGTAAGAATTGACCCGGGTTGGGTGAATTTCTGTACCCTTTACCTAAAAATTGTAATCATCATTTGCATTTGGGGTCACTCGACTGATGAGGATTTGGTAATATGTATATCCAAGTGGGGTCAAAATTGACTCACCGTTTCTCAGAATGAATCAAGAAAAAAAAAAAGAAAACTCCAGAAAACAAAAAAATGACGTAAAACTGAATTCTTAGTACCCATACTAAAAGAAAAATCTATTGTTACGTTTTCATCTTAATGCTTAGCTTGATACATCCGACTGACCGAAATGAAATAAAATAAGACTTACTTGTCAATACTTACATTGTCTGGACATGATCGCTGCACTTAGTATGATAGATAACTGAACATGATACCTACAAATATTGATATTTCGACTGAAAAAAGACGTTTCCCTGAGTGAGAAGTGAATCCTCTTCTCTTGACGTGAAGCATAATTGCAGGGTTCCCTTATTACCCGAGATTTCTGTTACCACAAACGCAACGAGCTGTAATTTCTCCTCGTTGGTTTTACCATTAACTCCCCAGGCCTATGGGGATCTTGTGGCGAATTAGACAGCGGGAGTCTACGGTTCGTCGGGCCGTTAGATAGCTTGTTCTTGGAAGTGTGTTTCTTTGGGTTCAAGATAGTGGATTTGTAGCAGAAAGGTGGCATTAAAATTAAATGTAGTTGATTGTTCACAGACATTTTTACTTGCGTCCACCCTTTGTCGGTAGTTAGCCTTTTTCTGAGAATAGGCGTGACTGGACGTACCTGCCAGACCCGTGAAGAGTTCCATTCTGCCACCCTTTTCCCGAACAAACTGCCCTAAACCACAAAAGTTTGGAGGTGCTAAAAGTTTCTCTGAAGATCACTGAAAATTTTGATGTTTAAAATCATCCAGAAAGTTCATTTATAACAATTACCAATAAAATACCTTGCAGATGACCTGGTTATGCAAATTTGTTCAAATAAAGGTATGCATTTAACGACAGCTCGTAGAACGACTGAAATATTTTCCCTTTACATTTAAATTGATTTAGTATTATATGGCTTATTTGTATTATGGACCACGGGTACTACATTGGTTAAGCAAAATGTTCCACACTAAGCCCATAATTTCCAATTTTCACTGCATTCACATAACATAGCCAGTCCGTAAGTCAATTCATCTAGCCCATTTTATTTCAATCAAATAGTCACAAAATTGGTACCGGTAACCATTTATTTCTGTAACTTTTCTAAAGGTATAATATTGCTACTTTGTGATTTTATTGCGGTATAACCGAAATGAATGACTGCAGATACATGTTTTATGTCTGCAATTATTAAATCTGATGGGACAAACTTCAAGCATTCAGCTGTTTCTTTG
>JAAAJZ020065315.1:0-14895 GCA_010015985.2 Actinopyga echinites
ACTAGCCTAGCCTAGTAGTAGCCCTGTACGTAGATGAGTGCTATGTTGCAAAGAGATCACTAAAGACTTTCAGAGATGATTTCTGTGGTCGGGACAAGACATTTTGGGTAAAATATTTTACTTTTGGTAAAAAAAAAAATCGTGCAGCGGGAAAAAAGCACGCGGGCAGGGACGAGAAACTAATAATTTTTTTTACTTCAGACTTGGCCTTACTACTACTAGGCTAGGCCTAGTCCTTGAACAGGACTCTAGCTATCTGTATGCGGAGGTATGTGAAACGAACCGTAGCCAGAGTCCTGTTCAAGGACTAAGTAAGTTAAGCCTAGCCACTATTTGCCACAGCTTTTCAAAATTCGATGAGCTTAATCCACCGCGCTTTTCAAAATTATTACAACTGTCACAGAGAGGCCGTGTAAAAAAAATTTTCACCCACTAAAAAATCATCCCACCTTGGCATCTCTGCTAGCGCTGTATTCAGCTCACACTGACTACTGAGCAAATGAGGTTGAAAGGATCCTGATAATGTCCCCCAATCTTGAGCATGTGACTCGCGTTCCCGCCTTATATTACAAATTAATACACATTTTGGAGAGGAGTCTATCTAGGCTTACGCACTGCAACTTTTCATGCATCGCTTTATTTTACCTCTCTTTCAGTGTGCGCATGATCCACCCATACAACTTTACCGTGAGGACTTACACTTGAATCCTTTACTGGATGCAATGCACTAGGCAGCTAGGTATGAATGAGTAAGAATTCGTCAAGGCACTTTCTCGACTCTTCTCAAACGTCAATTGAGAAGGTTTCATGAGCTGTTCAGTCCAGAACTAAACATGTCGAGTTTTTTCAACCGTTGATATTCAAATCAGAAATATCTCCCCGGGTAGTGATGTCATCCAGCATGATAAATTTGTTCTGTTTCACCGATAAACGCTCGGTCATTGGCCTGTTGCATTTTCGTCAGTTAATCTGGCGCATTTCAGGTGTGTGTAGTTTTTTCTTTTATTTTTCAGTCATTGCTCTATAACTTCCTTGTCGATCAAGAGTGATTTTTATTCGGATTTAGCCATGCGGCCTCCCTGTGTGAAAAACAAGTGCTGCGGGGGTTAAAATGCCTGGAAATTTTTGTTTTAAAGAAATTACTTTTGTCTGAAAATATGACGATACTGTTCACAGATAACGTCGAGCATAATTGACATATATTGAATATACTCAGTAACTCTCTGTTTTCAAGGAGATAAATTTATCGAATTTAAAAAGAAAAAATGTAGACGAGTTTTAGGTTGCCGTATATCCTTGGGGGCACACAAAGTTTTGAGACAATTCCATCGGTAGGGTACTTAGTAAGAATATTTGAAAGCCCAAAAGGTCATGCAATAACATGCTCCTGCAAACGTTAACTCATCTATAGACTTAAGTACGCCGGAATGCACTTAACAATCTCTAAGAAGAATACTGTATATATGAATGGTGCTAGTGGCAGAGTGTGAAAACGGTGATGTCGTAAGCAACATTTGAAGGGATAGGGTGCAAATGCCGTCGCCCCAATTTTATTTTGAAAAATCATGAAGATGTTGCAGTTCTCCTCTCATTACCCGTTCCAGTATTTTTCAAGATGTTTCAGAACATCAGTTGTGCATAAGCAAAGTGTTATGCTGCAAATTAAACAATTCAGCAGCAAAAATGTTGTCCTATTTATTAAAAATAGCCGTCTATGAATTAGGCTACCGGGATATACTAATTTAATTTGGGGTAACTGCATTTTCCCTTGAGAAATGTGTCGTTGGATAAAGCCGCCTTGAGCATATGACAGAGACTCAACGACTAATAGTCCTGAAAAATAAGAAATATCTCGTTAAGAAAATTATCTCGTTGTTTAGAACACCTCTGTGTGCTGCTTAGTGATTGGTGAAGAATAGATCACAGCACCTAATCGGTAATCGACATACTATAAGAAGTGGGATTCGCTTCTTAATTTTTGCCTTTTGGAACGACATCTTTATGTACCATAAGATGTAGCTGATTACTGTAACCACGATTGCACTAAAGATTCTAACTTGCCGTACACCGTACCGTACCGTACCGTACAGCGTACCGTACACCGTACCGTACATGCTGTGAATTGTGTGGTTAGAGAACACTGTATCATGAAATACCAACTGACCATTGATCGACAGATAAAACCTAGGCTTTCTTCCATGCATACAGGAGCTGTTATGCAGCCCATGAGGAAGGTTGTGCTGTTTGATATGACTTGAGTGCTATTGGCATACTGTCCCATTCATCATGCATCCCTGGACTGTGAGTGGCATCACCTTATGGTGCCTTTGATCCAGTTTGGTGTAAAAATGAGATTTTAGTAGGACTGTCACCGCATTTCGGTGATGAGCTGACCACATTATTTTCACTGCAGTTACATTTGATGCGTATGTCCTAACTTATAGATTATTCCACTGTTACACACACAATTAACACGTTTAACCTGAGCGGAGGTTGCTTCTTTCTGTTCCAAAATCAAGTTGCTTTCAAAGGTCTTCCTTAGACTCAGTACTCGAGATTTCTCTAGAAAATATTGAGACCTACATCGATATGCAATAATCACGTGAGGTTTTTAGGTCGATCTAGCTTGGTTTCTTTTAAACATAAGTCACTCAAATCTTTGAAGGTTTTCTTTAAGTGAATTACAAGTCGAATAAGGCGACTAAAGTAAGACCAAACGCTTACCGATATTATTGTTTAAATTTTGAATACTATTTTCCCCCAGATTTCGTGGTCATCTACAGTGCATCGCTAACCTTGTCTTCTTTAGGAGATGATTCGTGCTAACGTTCGTGGTAAGTTGGTCGATTCTTTAAGATCAGTATGCTGTTCGCGAGGTTATATCAGAAACTGTACCCGATGCCGTACTCAACTGTGGGGTCACTCTAAATGTATGAAAACTTGGGGCACTGACATCTGGAAGGTAGCCTACGTGCTGGATTTGCCTACGTAGCAGGCTGTACGGCATATTCCTTGTTCATTCATATCAAACTGAGTCCGCTCCGAGGGGTAGTGTTGGATCTGCTCGTACTTTTTTCCATATGTCTCGTTTAAACTTAACACACTGCAACCAAAATGACCGAGAACCACATTCATGAGACGATTTGCGTGGAACTTCGGTATAGGAGCAGGAAACAAGTTGTTACATCATCGGCATTTTTCTCAAAGCGAAATGCTGTGTATAAAGTAGTGTTAGACTGGTTGCGTGGTCTTTACAGGATCAATTCAACCACATAAACAACGAAGAGTCTTGAAAGGGACCCTGTATTAGTAGATGTGTGGCCCGAATGGCTGCAGTGTACCGTTGGGATAAATCCCGGGTTACGGGAATAAGGGGTTTGCGCTTAGGCGGTATTTCGTTGGTATATATGCATACACCGCTTAGTCATTCCATGCACTGCCTACATTTCTCATTCGAAAACAGGAGAATGTTAATAAAGAAAACTTCAAAATGTAAACAGGTAAAATTATACATGAGTTAACAAAAAGTTTCAGTCTATGCACATGTGTGAAAATTTTTACTGCCATACCAGTTTGACATTGTGATCCCATAACAACGTTTATTTTAGGGAAGGTGGCGTATCGCTATCACCATCGATACAGCTCCACGGCGTTTCTGATGTCAAGGTCTACTGAAGGATACATAAATCTCGCCTGTTTGCCGCGCGAGATACCCTGACAATGACTTTGGGAGCCCTCTTTTGGCATGTATGACGTCACAGAGCGCATAGCAATGCACCATTCCGTAGGGTTTACTACATCTCCACATCTGTGATGTCTGATTTATGAAAAGGTTATTGGCGGGAATATCCACACGGAGACGATATACACGATGAATTAAATCTCTCCCCACGGTCTTGTTAGCTAGGAAGTGATCATCCACGGTTCGCTGGGAAGGAACCTAGCATAAACCTGAAGGGTTTGTGTAGTATGTTGGTCTCTGCGGAGATGAACATTCTTGATATCATATCTGCCATACAGAGCTAGATAGGCCTATAGGTCTGGTCATGTTCAATATGCATTTTATTGGCAAACATGCACAAACGATATTCCCAAATACGAAGAAATTTAACGACATTCTGTCAAAAAGCAACGCTACATCGATGGTTTAATATGTTGTTGTCCCTAACCTCCCACTTCCTTTAGGTACACGTCCTTACCAAAAATTCAAGGGTCCGAAAGGGGAATTGCCTTTTGGGGAAAGGGCATGGCTCCTTTTTCCGGCCAAGCTGTGGTACCAAAGTTATCAAAAGTTTGGGCAAAAGATATTGGCTTTAATTTAACGTTATGGATAACTTTGAAATGTGAAATGAGGTAAAACATTAACAAAAGTCTCAATAGTGCTACTTTTTCGGCTCGGTTGGCGCGCACCCATTGTACCAGGATTCTCATTATAATTTTCGCGTAGGACAGCTTCAGCGAAATTACTTTATTAAAGTTTCATCCAGTCCCTACCCTCACCGCCCATCTTGATCAAGCACAATCATCAAATCAACCAGTCTTAGACTTTGAAAAAAATTCGGCTGTTGATGTAAATACAACGGTAACCAGAAAATAGCGATTTTATTGGCCGGTTATATCAAACGCCATTTGAAGATAATTTGAAGATAATTAAATGCTTCATTGTATTGACCATACTACTGTAAATATCCCAGAGCTTCTAAGCTTCACCTAGCTCAGCACCATTGGGTCATGCTAACCAGTCGGGGTTCTAATGACTGCCCCCATCCCATCCCATCCCCTTTTCGTCCCTGCTTTCCTTTTGAAACGGCAACGAAGCAGCACTGTAGCCTTTATCGGTTTGCTAGACGCCATGCAGGAAATGGTATCACACAGTAAATTGTTTTCATATTTCACATGAGTGAAAGACCCCCGACTCCTGCGTCTTGATGAATTTCATGATCATGTAGGCGATTACACTATACTAGCATGAGGATGTCTGAATATACTATAAGATGTACTAGCACTAGGAATGTCTGTGTTCATGAGTTCAAATCTCTGAGTACGAGTATATGAGTAAGAAATCCTACGTAATAGTACGAGTACTTGATTGTTAAATTCTCTGACTGCTATTACGAGCACAAAGCAATGACCACGAGTACCAGTGCAGGAAAACTATACTCGAGTACTGCAAGTCTGCCGTTAGTAGCTTAGGCTTTAAAACTTATGGGATGCCTGAATTAAAGGCAAGAGGTTTGACAGGGAAAGTATGTGTGTGTTTGTGTGGGGCAACTTTTTTTCTATATTGCCTACTTGTTCAATAATGAGGATGTGTTATACTGACAGGAACAACTTTTGGTTAAACCAGGGATGCTTCTGTAGGGTACACGGTTTCATAAGTTTCGATAGAGCAAAATGTAGGCTACAAACTGGGTCTTCATATGCGTACGTTACATGAAAGGTAACAATGCTGGTATGGTTGTATACGCTCTATGATTTCAAGTATACTCCATATGGCGGCTATAGTGCCAGTACTAGGGCTAATACGCATTCCTTTTATGATTCTTTAGAACGTGAAAATGCGTGTCTTTGGGTTGCCTCAGGCACTTGTCAACTGGGCAAATTTGAGAAATTTACCGACACTTTAAAGACATGAAATGCAAACCTGTTATTGAGATAAACCCACGACGTTTATCTCGTCGGGTACATTGTCATTCTGTTTTACTTTTTCTTCTGACAGTTTGACCTGAATCGAAAACAGGTTACAAGTTTCTTGAAACCAAGTGCAAACGTTCGGGTTACTCATCCCCAAGGATAACGAACGTCAAGTCCTGACTGTACCCTCACTCACCTCTCTGCTAGGCAAGCTATAATTTAATTTCTTGACACTCTATCCAATCTACAACAGACATTAAATGTTATTGTTTCTCTCTGTGTTATTCGATCTTTGGTTCATATTTTATATTTTATATTTATAAAGAATACTGATCGTGTACCCTGTATGGAGTCGATGGATATCTCGTAGAGCAAATATGTACATAGTTTACAGTTACAATGAGAGCGCTCTAGTTTCTGTCTTTTAATTACTCCTTTTTGAACGCGCCGGTAAAATATTGACATCAATTTCCCACCAATATCAGAGATGTCTTTCAAATTTTAGATGTTGGTTTTATTTGGGCCTCAGTTGTTTGCCGAAGCATTCATATCTCGGGCGTTTGCGTCACCATGCATGCCTGTCAAGAAGTGATTTGTACCTTGTGAGGATACTAGAGCAACCGTGATATCGTATAAATTATCAAAGAAATAATTACTGTGTGACTGAAATTCTGCGAACTGATATTGCAGGCAAGTATTTCCATGGTTGTAGTCAGGGACGTTCTCTGTTGCAATCAGTGGACGGTTGAAATTTCTATTGGCTCATTTCAAGTCAAGCTATAAAGGATTAATTTATCTCTATTGTTTTAAAAGTGAGCGTAAGGTAAATTTTCTCATCATGCGAACCATACAGGTTACAAGGTAGGAATATCCCCAAACAGGAAGTCTGTCATTTTCATTCACCCATCTGGAGACTGCTTTTAAGTCAAATCGGAAGTGATTAGCCGTTAAAGTAAAAGAGATACAAAAACTTCCATTTTTCTGATCCATTGTACTTTTCAATATCGTCTCAGTTTACCTTAAGAAGACAACACAAAATATATTTCTGGAACAATCAAACACAATGGACTGCTACTCCTATACGATTGTGGGTAGGCCTATATCTTGCGAATTTTTCTTGACCTTTATATATTTGCCTTTCGTTTGGCTTCCCCTCCGTCTTTTAATCATAGACACTGCTTTTGTAACCGAGATTTGTATATTTTCTCCCGAAAAAAGGGGAGGATGATTTAGACGGGTAAATGTTGACAGGACAGGTAATCTTTTCAATCTTGTGTGTCTTCGTAGATTATATTCTGAATCTCTTGGCTCCATTATCGATAGCCTCATCTGTCAAATATGTTTAGGAGTTTCTCTGTTAAGAGCTGGTTGTCTCAAGTGATGTGTTTAGAGGGCAAGTTAGGTGTATGTGATCTGAACATACAGATGACAAGTTGTAGTAAACATTACACAGTATATCTGTAAGTCTATGTATGAGTTCCTCTTTACTCCGTTAATGAAGCATTAATGAGATTCACATATTCGAGATTCTCGGAAAACATCCCAATCCATTAATGACATCATGGACTTGAAAGGGGGTGGAAAGCCTGATGTCGACATTAAAGTAATAAGATTGTTGCAAGGATTCTCACAACCGATGAGTAATATTTAGGGAAGTTAATGGAATAAATTATCCCACATGTAAAGGCGCGATAATGAACTTAAGTGCTGCCATTTTGTCTCTAGGCTCTAACTGTATTCTCCCATGCATTGTTCATCTACGATGCCTACCGCATTTGGGTTGTTAATATCCCATTTGGAAAGTAGTAGAAAGTTTCAGATTTTCTCTAGAAGGCACAAAAAAAGAAAAGAAAAAAAAAAAGAAAAAGTCATTACTTCTTGACCTGACCTAATATTTTCTTTGCTTTCTACGCTGTTTTAAGGGTCACAGGTTTAGGTGACTTCAGCAAAATTGAGCAAAATTGACAAAAGACTGACACTTTTTGGCGTAACGTTGAACGATTGAAGTGATAAAAAATTTGGCAACTAGGAAATTTGACTGGTTTGTGGCCAGGTGAGTGCAAATTAATATTTGCCCCTTCTATTTTCATATTTTAATTTCTTTTGAAATGTTTATATTTTGTCTAAAATTTTATTATATTAATTATATTAAATCTCCTGAACTTTCAATGTTTTGAAAATCTGGTCGCCGGCCCTCAGATTGTGCTCTTGGCATTTAGAAAATCTCCTGAAATTTCACCGTCATTGGTGTAATTACCCATTCGTCCGCAATGAGTTTTATAGACACGTTCTTGTCCTGCTGTTACCTTCAAAGCAGGTTTTGATTATGTATCACTTGTCTAACATACACCTACTAGGAGTGGACCCAAACAGGTGCAGAAGTAATACACGTCAGCCGAGCAGGCAATCGTGCTCACATTTATGACCTTTACCCGAGGTAAAAGAAAAGTAGAGACAATGGTTTGCTGCGTTTATGTCGTTTTACCTTTAACTGTGGTCTTTTCTTACCTCAATCGACCTTTTATCTCCACCAACCCCAACAGAGTACGTACTGTCACTAATTAGCAATTATGCCGTCTCCCAACCCTTCACGAACTTTTTCCTCAAGGGAAAAAACAATCACATCCAAGAACTTGTAAAAACTACTTGTAAAAAGTTCCTTAGTCCTTCCCAGACTGCAAATCTGTGTTATCATGCATGTTTACCAGGTTTCGGTCTTTGACTTCTCCTGACCCAAATTGACCTTTGACCCCTAACATAACCTGCGAAAAGTGACTACTTCATTAAACACTATTTATTTTTGACCTTTAAATAATCTCTTATTCTAATTATGTCAAGAATAGCCTATATCCAGATTTTGCCCTTTCATGAAGTTGCTGAACTTGTATGACCTTTCACCTCATCCATGAACAGTATCAACCCAGAATTCACTAAGGCGCAGATACATGCAAAGTTTGAAGTATACCGTTTGCAGTTAGGAGTTGTCGTATTTACAAGGTCTTATTTTTAATTTCCACTGACCTCCGTTCTTTAAGTGAACTTTGACCGTTATCAGTTTTTCAGATCCTCAGATGGAAAAACCTGACCATTTCATCAGACATTCAATAAACATCTCAAGAATGAGCCTTCCATGGCGAAATTTGGTTTTATCATTTTTGCTGACCACTCATGATCTTCGACTTTCGCCACAATAAATGCTTTCAATAGGGTGCATCTAAGTTTGAAGTGTGTTCATGCAGTTATCATGTTTTATTTGCATACGTTTCAAACACACACATGATCACAAACTCTACACCACTGCATAGATTCCTTCTAAAATTTCAGGAGTCAGAAATGATAATTCGAAAAATGCCAAATTTATTTGTGGGATAACTAAGAGAAAAATAATAAACTATACTTGACCCTTGACTTGTCCATTCAAACTCTTCAGTACTCCAGCGTGGAATGTTAAAATTTGACATTCTTTGTTACCAGTTTTGCGCATGTAGGCTATTTGGGTCCAGAGTCGACATTGTTCAACAGTTCTAAAATGAACATTTTGGTGTGTTCGTGTAGATGCTAGTAGTATCTTAAGTTTTTAAAGTATATCATATTCCTGATTTTATTCTGTTGTTATTTTACGAAAATTTGCATGTGACGATCTACAATTGAACTTAGATCTGGAACATGCAACTTATCCTATAACTAAGTATTCACCGTGTAGAATTCCCCACTGGCTTACACGATCATTGCTGGAGGGGATTTAATTTCATCAAATTTCAGATGGGTACTGGAAATAATCATTTTGTATATTGTATCGCGTTATTACCGAAAGTGAAACAAGTTATCGCTCGGTTGATTTTCACATTGTGTTAGAGAACAAAACGTTTTGTATACGGACTTACTGCAGTTTGCGTACGGCATATAAAAGAAATAGACAACCAACCAAGATTGATTTCATAAAAACAAATTGTACTGATTAGAATTTTGGGAACTTCCCCCTTAGGGGAAAAGTTTCTTCGTTTGATTTGTCAGAAGGTACCATACCATATAGCCTAGGCTATGTAACTTTTTTTGAGTATAAATTATTCAGAGTTACCGGGCGGACACCTGTGTAGTGACGTGTCTGATAGCTCTCTGCAATCGTTCTCTTTCATCTCAGAGCTGCATCAGGGAGTTTGCTGTATCATGGAATTTGAACGGCTGCATTTACCGTGATTGCGCCATGGCGTGTACGGCCGGACAGTTAACTAAACAGAGAATTCATTTGGAAGGTTTTGAGCCGTTTGACCAGGGAGCTGGCAGCTCTCTGATTTGACCAACTGGTTAGACGTTTTACGTTTAGTCGTATATACGAACACGAAGGGTATATAGGCTATATGCTGTAGGAAACAGACTTGTAGAACAGTTTGTTCAGAAGGACATACATGCTTACTATTACACTATTACTACTAGAACACGTGTACTTTCTGTACCACTTTGTAGTTTGTATATCACCCTCTCTGTAGTTATAGGTAATTGAAAGACAAGGTATTACCAGTGATGTAGTACTATCATCGTGTAAGTTACTATTTATTCTGTAAGAATAAATAGTGACGCAATCAGTCGATTCAGTAGCACGTATACAGCTGGCCACGAATCAGCGCTTAAGCCTGCGTTACTTTATTTCTTGTTTCTGTTTTTGGCATTATTTCACTTCGTTTGTCTATTTCTTTGTTGCTTATCGTTGCTTTTGTCCTGATTCATTGTATGTTTACTTCCTTTTGTCAAAGGGGGGCTGTTTGTACAAGCTATTGCTTTTACAGTCCCCCACCCTTTTCATCATGTTGTAGTATTATTTTAAACAGAACTTTTTTGTTCAAATAAATTCCACCTCAAACTTAGAATGTTCTTTTAACTCTGTCTGACCTTAAAAAAAATGACTGTTTAGCATATAACAGCGAAAGATTAGGTGCACATATGTAGGTGCATATTAGGAGTAGACCGAAGGATGTCCAACCGCTGATTTCAGACGAAACCTGATATTGATATTTAGAAACTTGAACAAGTGTTCGCAGTGCAGTACAGCACAGTTCTTTCATGGGATGGTCCCTCACTTACATTAGTGCGGATGATTTTAACCAGCAGAAAGTGCTCCGAAGAAAAGAGGTATTCTGCAAATATGCATCGTTATGATGACGATAATTGTGAATCAATTGCCAGCAAGTCATGTCGATTTTTAACACTACTGCAGTTGTAACGTGATGAATCTGAAGGTCAAAATACTTCCTGTGATTGGTAATTCGATATCGTAGTGACTGGGGACATCTGTCACCAGGCTGAATGCATTGATGTATTTATTTTCAGGTAAGCTTAGTGACCCACAGATTGAATTCTATAGGTACGAAACAGGACCATCTACCGTAGACTAAAGGACGGATATATTTTTTGCGGTTAGAGATGAATGATCATTCTATTCAATTGTAGCCTACGTTCCTTCACTGCTCAGGACTACTGCATTCCTTGAGTGGGCCATCTCCTAGTCCAGCTTTCATCGGTTCATCAGATATTTGTTTGTTCCGTTTCTGCCTGTCAATATAGGATAGATTCTGTCCTCATCTTGACATTGTATAAGACAGACAAACAAGCTTAATCACTGTCAGACTGTAGCTTTTCTCCCTTTCCCACTGAGCTTAACAGTTAACTTAACCTGACTGAACATCTCATAGCCTAGTGTTATATAAGTTCCTTGTCTCACCGAATGCTGGTCGGTCTGTGTCTACTCTTTTGGATCGTGCAGTTCCTTGATCGGATCAAAATTGTTTTACATTACCTGTCATGTTGGACAGAAGTTTACCATAAATCGTCGACAGTAATCCTGATCAATTTCTTTGACCTCTGTAGAATTTATTTTTCTTAGATCAGTTCTTATTGAAGATGGATTATTCGCATTGCTCTAGTCATGTCTGATATTTTACATTCTTTGGGAACACTCAACTGCTGAGGTAGGCCACGTAGTATTGGTTGTTATCAGGTTTTAGGTACACGGTGTACGTTAGCCTTAGGTTGCTGCCAAAGGAAATACCATTTCTATCTTTACAAATGGTGTCCACATGGTAGCAGTATTAATTGGTGATAAGTAAAACTTGCTCATTGCGAGGCAGCTCTTCTATGGTGGGAAATGTTCGCAGTAACGACAGAAAGGTTATTGCATCATCTTAGTGATGATATTATATGTTGTCAATTCAAAACATATAATCTGTTAGTGGAGTTTATACACGTATACATGACATAACTTTGAGACAAACTTTGGGTAGCACTAGAGTGAATACAGATGGCTGTTGACGTCTGATCGAGGCAGAAAGTGAATGGGTCAGGCTACTCTAAACATGTTGCACAAGTTTATATTTCACCCACTTTGTCAATTGATGTAAACAAAGATTGGAAACAACGATCTCAAATGAACTTCCAGGCTTTCAGTATGATATAGGTGCTCAGCATTTATTTGATGGAATGTACGGCAAAGAGGTTGAATTTCACGTGAAATGACAGGTTGATCTCATTACGGTCATAGAAGGTCGGTCTATGCATGTACCATGCATATACGATAGGGGAATGAACTGTTGGAGATGATGCGAAACATACCTGTTACTTGTCAAATCAAAACCTGTGTGTTCGGTGATGGTAGTGATACGCCCTTTCGTCACAGTGTCCGGTAAGCTGAGATGTCTGTGTTTGCCAACAATGAAGCTGTGCAAACAATCACCATTAGGTGTTTGCTATGGAAGCTTGAAATGATCATTTCAACTTTTTTGTTGTTGTTTTTGTTATTTATTTATTATTTTTTCTTGGCCAAAGACCCTGAAATATTAACAGTCTTAAATGAAAAGAAAAATGTAAGTTTTTGTTTGTTCTTGCTTAAAAATCTTGGCATATAAATTTCATCTGTTCTAGAACTGGCCAAAATAAAATCCCGAAAAAACATGCGAGTCAGTTTCATTATGTTAATGTGCAGAGTGACTGTTGGGCACTGGTATTACAACAGTTTGATTTGTAAATGTCATGCAACCAGTTCCAAGTTTTCTTGTAAGGGATTTTAAACCATTTTATGGTCCCTAAAAGCCACGGTTGACCCATCACTATGGTTATTTCGTTTTGCGGAGGTTGTTGCACTCTGACGCCTCAGTAGACATCCTAGAAAGTGATGAAAGTTCACAGCTTTAATTACTTCTCTTCCCTGTGGAGAGTGAAACAGAGAAAGAAAACTTTGAATGTGACGATTCCTGGCCTCACAGGGTGCTGGCACTGTAGTAGTTGATGTAACAGAGTCTGTGCACGCCGAGTGATTGCATCTTTGTACGATGCTCAGAACGTGCATCACATACATTTGCAATGATAGTCAAGGAACTTAATACCTCCTTATGCTCAAACGACGCAATGCTTACGGGCGCATTGTTGCTCTTCTCTTGAAGGAAAAATAAACCCTAGATTATAATTTCCTACTTGTGAAGATTTTAAACGTACATTAGATAATGCAAACAGCAAACAAAAATGTCCTTTGGTTATTAGGATATTAGCATTTAAAGATTACTGGTGAATGACCTGAAGCAAGTCTACAATGTCGTAACAGAGACAAAATAGCGAAATATTGTAATGTGCGGTACCTCATTTCTTTGTTTTTCTTAATAAACTTTATTTAACAGAAGTGAAAATAAAAGAATTGACATTTCATTTATTCTACATTTTGTTGTAATTTCCTATTCGAATTAGGCTTTATTTGTGTCAACACTGATGGGAAAGGCTGTCCTGAACTAATTTAGCAGCTGTTGTGTACGATATTATTATCAGCATACACGTATTGTTGTTACACATTTGGAAGGTAAAAGATACCAGTTACTCAAATCAAGAGTTAACACTTGGATCATTCTTTAAAACAAACGCTTAGTTGAACCTTTTAAATCCCTTCTAGCCTTCTTCACAAGTATCTTCAACAATTTTCCCTAACGTAGGTTAACCATAGGTTAAGTATAGAATTTATCTCACAAAAGTTGAAAACGTCGTTGGAAGAAGGCAAAATTGCATTGGGGTTTCAAAGATACCAACACAGTTAGCAATCTAATTATGAAAATATTGTCACATGATTAAATAGAGCCATTCATGAAGTAGGATACCAGGGTATAGTTCAAACTGGAGTGACTGCATGTGTTCACTATGATCTGGTGACCCCGCACTCCGTTTGGCCTCCACAAACAGTAGGTAGGAATCCTGCACTCAATACCAGCATACATCCAGAACTTCCAGAAGTTTGAGAGTGTTTTCTCTTATCATGAGATATCGTGTTTAGAAGCAAGCGTCAGATATTCATGTACACACGAAGCAATGTCTATGAACAGATGAATGCAAAGGTTTCTTTGCCACTGATACCAATAAGGTTAAGGTTAACCGACGCCAGTCAGTTTATTTTACAGAGAGGGAAGGGACATGTATATATATGACAGTGTTCCAATTTTCAAAGGCCTCGCATGACCAGTGGCATATGACCCTGTTTCATACTTGTTGGCCAGGTGCCACTCAAGGCGACTGATAGCTACTCTGCGATAAATATCACACTCTCGTGTTGCCATTAAATAGAAAAAGAATGGCATTTATTTTATACAATGCGTGAATATCACAAAAGTGACAAAATCATTATGATTCGAAGTGCCAAAAGTGACAGAGATCATAACAGGTGGCGGGAAGTTGTTCTTCCATGACAATTGGTCTCCGAGGACTGTTGTTTTATCCATGGAGGCGGGGTGCAATGGCGACTTCGGTAAAATCCATGAACGAAAGGTGTCGACTGCTGCACGTCTAATTTTCTTTGGAAACATGGTAATGCATCAAATAGATGCTCTCCATTATAGTACAGTGCAATTGAATCACTAGTCGTTCGTTCTACAGTTGTTTCATGACGGACAATGAGAAAGTATGAAAGTATGAAAGTATATTGGCAAAAGGCATTGTCTTTACTGGTGTACAATACTGCAATACATGATAAAAAGTGCACAAAACCATTTCATATTACGAGGAAGTATACTTTTCTGGTAGGTTAGTTGTGGGTGAAAATTGAAAAGTACTGTAAGGACAATGGGGTCAAAAATGTTTCAACTTGAAGCGTTACATAACAACGAAACTTTTCGTGTCCTATTTTTTTTTTTTTTTTTTTTTTTTTTTTTTTTTTTTGTTTTTCTTTTTTTTTCTCTTTTTTTCAATTTTTTTTTCGGGTAACCCTGGGTCCCCCCTCCCCCCCCCACGGGGGACCAA
>JAAAJZ020066420.1:0-14865 GCA_010015985.2 Actinopyga echinites
TGTGTATTGTAGATGGTACAGGGGGAAGGACATTTCAAAGGTGATAGAGTTGATGCAAACTTCAATATGAAAAATACTCCCAAGCGGGAGGTATGGTAGCAAAGCAAAGGGAAAAAAATAATTTATACTTTATAAATGAGCTCACAGTTAGGTTTGGAAGTTGATAAGCAACTGAATGACACAGGCTTGATGGGCAACTGAATGACATGTGACATGTCTTTTAGGAGTTTGTCTGATGCAGTGACCTCCTCTCAGTGAACTACACTACACATACATGCATCATCACAACCAGTCACCACTCTAAACATGCTCTACAAATCACAAAGGCAAAGCAAACAAACAAAAACATTCAAGAAAGGTGTGATTGCTACCCAGAGGTGCTGGAGTTTCAACTAAACACTACACTGATATCCTAGCAACAAATCAAGTGGGATGCTAACACTGATAGAAAATTCTACAACAAAGGTTTTTCTAAAAGCAGCTTGCTCCTTCTGTTCACACAGTATAGTTATTAAATTATCCAATGGTCCAAAACAAAAAATCCTCTTAACAACCATCACTTCAAATTATACAGATTTTACACTTATGTCAGCCTTAAGGTACAAGAAAACCAAATGTTTCACTTTTAAGAGGTTTGAACCTACAGTACTTGTCTATTCCAAACAATGTTCTACCATACTAATACCACAATATACCACTATAATTTTAATTGTGATAAGATTTATTTTATTTCCTGATGAAACATGACAAATAATGAACAAGTTAACAATTTCCCATACCTTCTTTACTTGGTATACTTATTTATAGGACAAAAATGTCTTATCCAAATTTCATATCTTTTAATCGGATTGAACTGAATTACAAAAGGTATGTTTGAAATCTACGTCATGAAAGTGACATACTACATGCAACCAAATCTTTGCTAGCACGTTGATCATATGAAATAAAATCCAGTTGTATTCTTGTTTAATACCCTGGACCTTAATACCTGCAGATTTAATGCAGGTTTTAAGCATCGATCTGACGTCAAAGGGCAGTGAACAACCCTAGGCCTACACTCCACAAAGTATCTCATTACTTGGGTGTGAGAGAACATGACCGCATATTCATTGTCACTGGTCTCTTGAAATTATTTACCACAAGAATACAACCATAAGTTCAGGCACAATTTTGAAAACACTTTTCACCCAATACCCTTGTTTTGTGGGGTGTGCCTCAAATTCTGTTGAGATAGCTCAACCACTCAGTCCCACTACTACATTCAATGGAAGTGTTGTTTTTGCTTGGTAAGTTCAAAACAACATGTCTGCGGTTTTTCATGTGGCATAAACTATGGGTGACCCTGGATTTGGGACACCAAAATAGAAAAGAAAGCAATGATAACAAACGAGTGCAAAGAACAATGAAAGTAATGCAGCCACTAGAAGGTATGTGGTGAATGTGAAATAGATTACTTTCAAACTCTAGGATGTGATTCATTGACTACAAAGTGCCCGCCCTAACTGGTTGAGTATAAATCAATAAATAAATGTTCATTACTGCTTTAGACTATACAAGACATAAAAAGGGTTTAAGGGATGAATCAAACCAGTTTTCACTGTAAACTTAACATTTTTCCTAATGCTTAATCTGGCCTGATGAAGCTACTATACCTATCAGGGTGAGAGGGAACTTCGTTCCTGAGAAAGGAGTTTAAGAATTGGAAAGAAAACACATCTCAAACTCTGATAACTGCCACAGGATTAGAGGAAACATTGCAGGATACAGGGCTCTTGACTGCGGAGATTTAAAATGTCATTGCCAAACAAATTTAAAGTATCATCATAAATAATACCTGAAAAAACTTTTTAAATTACTACCATACAGAATTTAATTTTGTGGGCTTCATATTACAGAGTTGCTAGATCCCTGTTCATACAAAGACAATAGAGGAAGTGGCCTGACGTTACCTCTAATGAAACAGCAGGAGACACCGAGGGGAAACCCATTCCCACCCTATCATCACAAACCTTCAAAGCATCAAAGTAGTCTACAAAACTTAACATTTGATGTCATGCTGTTACTCTGCTTTCAAATGAACATCTATGGAAATAACAACTGGGAACAACTAAATTTGTAATTACAATTCAAAATCATTAAGTTGTTTTTAGAGTTGATATTATTGTCAAATGCTTGCTCTCAGACCATAAAATACCTTAACTTCTTGTGTAATTTTGCATTAAAGGGTGTTCCTGTATTCAACGTTTGTTTCATGTTCACAGTTACAGAACTGAATTAGGGTACTTTAATGCTGTCTGATATGCAAAACTAAACTAAACATAAGAGCAAGATAAAATGCAGGTTGCATAAAAGCAAGCACTAATGCTTATTTTCCATCCTCCATCAACACGTGCTAAAGAAGAAACTGAAAGTTTAAATTTTTCAGTGAGATTTTTGGAAGCTCAAACTTGTATGAGATTTACTTCTAAATAAACTACTGCAGTCTTTTGTGTACTTCAAGAAGTACTTGCCATAAAAAATGACCAGCTTCTAGGAAAAAAACAAAGTAACCTTTCATGTAAACAATGATTATAAAGAGAGCATTTTTTCCTTCCTACCTAAAAATTAATTTATTTTCTAACTTATTATTCAGATTCTGACATGTCATGAAAACCATGGAAGCCACCATTATTCAATAACCTCTGCACCTACAGAAAATACTATCAGATACATATCCTGTGGAATACCTTTTTAATAAAGGTATCTGCAGTGAATTTTTTTTCAGTCTTTCTTTCCAATAAACCTTTCATTTTGTTACTAAAGAATAAATTCTGCAGATTGCAATAACACAAACTGTGGACAAAATCTTCAATACCAAATCAGGCAAGGTTGTCACTACCATCTAGCATTTGTGAGAGCAAATTTAACTAAGATACAGTCTACAGAAATGATTACTTAGCTAATGCTCCCAAGTTACTTGGGCCTTTAAGCCAAAATTTCAAATTTATCTCTTTTGGCATGCTTAATTTTCAGTGTTTTAAACAACAACTTTTGAAAGTTTTTCTAAGAAAATAAACTGGCAGGAGCATTTAATAGAAACTCAATGGATACCAAAATGACCAAAATCTGGACTTCTTGTTTTTTATTTAAAAACTATTTCTCATTGAGAAAATTGAAAACAAAAACTCAATTTCCATAATTGTATCATCCATTTTACCTTTGGACATTACTATGAACATACTACAAAGTAAAAACAGTAAAGAAAACTCAACCTAAATTCCTGTTAGAAGGGTACCAAATGATAAGTGCCTGCATCCTTCTTCATCTTCTTAAAGTTGACACCAGATCCTTGCATCCCAGAGGCTTTCATGTCTAACTTCTTTTTTTTTTAAAAGATACCCACTGATGAGAATCATTTCAGGTACAAACTTCTTCTGGCTTTATAACAAGTTCAAGGAATGTTTTATGAAAGATTACTAATGATCAGAGGAATTAAATATACAGTATGTTTTAGCTACTTTGGATAGGTCTTTTCCAACACTCTAATTTTAGGACACAAGCAGGGAGATATCAGTTTCTTAGAATGATTGTTTTTCTTTGTGGTAACTGTTTAAGTAAAATGTTATTACTTCAATGAGGGTTTTAGAAGCTAGAGCACATCCAAATTTCCCAAAATTGCAATGGATATTTACTGAAAACCCAATTCTGAGCTCTTTTCTGTTTTTATGACTAGATTTTCCCTGAGTAATTTGAAGTTCAATTACTGTAAGGGTCAACAACTTCAACGCTTCCCTCCACAAACAAATGTAGATAATTGCAAGGAGGAAGAATAGAATAGACAAAGCATGTTCATGGAAACATAACGGAAATCTTAAAACCACTCTTGCTCTGTTCTTAATGACTGATACTTCATTGCAACATCTTCTAACAGACCTATGAAATAAAAAAAAAAAAAGAGATCTTCATGTAAATTTGGTACTGTGATCTGAGATTACGGATTTGAGTCTACACTAGACAGTTCAGATGTTAAATTCAACCCCTACCCATACCCCCACCCCTTCCTTCCTATTAAAGGATTGTTCGGTTTTCACCAACAAACTTATACAAAAAAATATTAACTGACACACTGACAACAGAACACAGCTTTCCCCAAAGTTTTTGATCACAGAAGGGAATTACCCATTTAATATGTTACACTTAACTTTTCTGCTAGAGTTGGCAACTTATGGCCCACCTGAGAGATCCAACCTACTACTGCGATGAATATGGCCCACTATTATACAAATAAATGGCTCTAACTTCCCCTGTTAGGTCCTATCTTATGTCATGGTTCAATAAAAGGCCAGCACCCGCTTCAAGATTGGTGACCACTGATTAACAGAAATGGTTAAGCATAGGTCTAATAAATAAAGCAGCTTCTTAGGGAATAAGCAGTTATGAAACTTGGTTTTAAGGACAATTGCTTAATCTTACAGATTGTTTCTTATTTCCTGTAAAAGAATCTTTCCTAATGCTTTAGAATAAAAACATTGCACAATGAGGGTAAGCTGGGGTTTTTGCTACATGAACTTAGTTCATTGACATAAGTATTGCCAAGTAATTAAAGGGAGCCCTACATACAGTGTGTACCTGGATACACTTAATTGAAATTAAGGCAACAGCATTTACTCTTCACAGGTCTTCCTGGGAGCTGAGAAATGTGAGTGTAGAGTGAATGTGTCCTAATGATATAAAAGAATTACAGCAGGTAAACAAACTGAGATGAAATTTACACTCCTATGGCTACATCAATGAATGTCCTTTGCTCTAATTTGAAAGTTTTCAGTTCTTACCTACATAACATATGGATAAGCAAGTAAAAAACTAAACAACCTTTCTAAAATACAAATAGTATCTTCCTAACTCAACAAAATCTTCGAAGTTTACACTGATGTATACCAAAGCTCAACTGATAAACCAAATTTTTAGGAAGCTAAGGGCATAAAAGATGTTATATAATGGAAAAAGTAAATGAAAAACTGACCAGGCTAATATGTAGTCCCCATACCTCCTCCACAAAAACAGAGAAATCAGTTCTAAGTTCCAAGCATCTATCCTCCTGTATAAGGTGGTTCACCCCAGTTTGGTACTTAATAGGAATTAGGGATTTCCCTAGTAAAATGCAAGTAGCTGGATTATTCCAATGTTGGGCAAAAGGGAAAGTCATTTCACCTTTTCACATGTGACTTGGTACAACCACCCCCAGCCCCCAAACACAAACACCCTTCACTAAATATGTCCTCAAACAACATGTATTAAGAAATGGGCTGTCCAAAAATTCTATGACTGAAAGTGGTGGTCCAATTTCAGTCTCATTCACAGGGACTTTGGACTTTTATCTTTCTAACATATAGCAAAACTCCACTGATCCAAAAATAGATGAGGGACTTCCCTCACAATAACACAGACTGAGGGGGTTCTTCTACTGTTAGGCAACAGAACTTCCTTTCCATACAAGATCATGCATTCAATACTTCAAAAATTTCAACAATGTAGCTCTTTCAGGTGGCACAAAGACTATTAATGTGAAAGCAATTTTCTAAAAATTTGCTTTGATGGTAATGAACCTCAGATACTGTAACTGTGTTCTTTCTGTCAACTAGCACTTCAAAACAAACATCCCCCTGCCATAACTTAATTTTACATGATTACCTTAATCTGTGCGGACCTTTTTCCAAGCAGATTAACCTTTCAAAGACCACACAAAATGCTCTGGTGCTAAACAGCTCAAACTGGGCAGTTATCATCTGTTCATGACCATTTCTTTCAGTGTGACTTAGGTTAAAATTTCAACATTTCAAATTTCATTTGAAATAGAGAGGAAAAGAAGAGGAATTCTAAGAACAAGGATAAATTTACATATGTAAATAAGAGGTAGGTAGGAGCGAAATAGACTAGAGGTTACGGTACCTATCTCCATCGGCATGGGTTGATTGAAGTTCCATCAATTACATTCTGTGACAAAAGTGATGAAAACATTCAACATTTCCTCTTCAATGTCACCATATTGTGACTTCTGTGCCCCACACACAAACTATGATTCCACCTCTGGAAAATATCCTATTAGTTATTAAAACTGTTTTCGTTTTTTGGATGACAGACAACATCCTGCTAACCTCCTAATTATTCAGGCAAAAGATTTCATTTACTCTTTCATCCAGTTTGTATAGATGTCTAAGTTAATATCAACCAGCAAAGATCGTGAATTATTACATCAATCTGGAGCATTCAGTAATTATCTCTTGATTTCTTTTCCCTGATAATGGCATAAAATAATGAATACTCCCTACATTATTACATATAAAATATCAACTACATACAATTTTGATGTAATTGTTTTAAATGTTTCAGCACATTCAACCAATGTGGATTTCATACGGACTTGTAAGTATGGTTTAAGCATTGAAAGTACCGACATATGCAGCAATGTACAAAGATATCTGTTGAGTGTCATCACTGTCCGCCATCTTGCTTCACCTACAGAGCATGCATAGTGGCTACATGGTACGCTCTGCATGGTAGGCCTAGTCTTACTTCAATTACTTGAGTACTGTAGCGTAGGTGGCTGTAGCCTAATGTTACACAACTGATGCACATAATACAGATATTAATGATAGTAAATCACATTTCAAAAAGATAAACTTGCAACACTGCTGACAAAATTCAACATTCGTGAACAAAAAGTATATATGACTGTCCTTCACACAGTGTCGAACATTACTGAGACTTGTATTTTCAGGGAAAATTGCGTAAGTTCTGTGTCTCAAAATTGACTCCTCACCATTTTACTGTGTAACTTGCATATGGAACAACTTGACCAAGTCCAAACCTCAGGCTTGCAAAGATGGTGGAACAGTGGAGACACTTTTTGTATGAGATTTCACTATTGTTGTAAATGGTTCAATGAAATAAACAGTGTGCTATTTTTCATAAACTACCAATGGAATGAATAAATGGAGAGAAAGAGACCCCTGTCCATGTCACAACAGTTTTGGATATTTCCAACTCTCTTTAGGTTGATGTAGTAATTGCATTTTAGGTTTTTACTTTTTGCAGATTACTGATACCGATACCACATTCGGCATTGGAGTATGCCTCTGAATGATAAAGAATGTAAGGAGTATCCTGCAGTAATGATCAAAGCGGGGATTTACACAACAAGCCCATATAGAACACAAAGGCAGTGTGCATTTCAATTTATAAAGCATGTGCCTGACTGTACCAGAAAATATGAGGAATTCCCCGATAAAATGAAACTTACAATTAATTATTTGACAGTTGGGCAAAGTTGCAGTCTTCTCGTACAAGGTGTCTGAACACTGAATTTTTAAACTTTCAAAAACTCAAAGCAGGTCTTTTATGTGATGTTAGTAAAGCTTTCACTCATTTAACAGATCAAATCTACTTGTCACAGGACTTTACACTACATCTGCTTACCATAAGGAACAGATACTTTGTCTACATGAAAACTCTAAACACAAATCTATCAAGGAAACACACAGTAGAGGAAACAAAACTGCAACTAAAAAGATGAGTTATACTGCAGGGTTTTCTTGGAGATAGTAGAAGTATTTTGTATTTTCTTCATCTCCTTAGAGGAAAACTCAAATCATCAGAAACATACATGGGTTTTGAGCTTCTTATTTCTATTAAATGTTAAGCAGTTCACTTCCTTACTACTAATATTACAATCATTAGAAAACACTGCACTCTGCGAGCTAAATTTATCTACAAGAAATCAATCTGTGCCACTAGCATCTTCCCTACTCCCTCCTGCTTTTACGTCAAATAACTTCCTTGATTCATTCACATGAGTCACAAGTAATGTCTTTTTGCAAGGCCAGCTTTACAATTACTGCATTTACTACATAGTCATTCGAAAGTTTTTTTCATGGAAAAGTCCACTATTAGATTCTATTTATTTTATATAGGTTTCTCATTTGTTTCCTCCTATTCTGACGTACATTTCACTCACATAGTTTTGGCCATCACAAACAGAATTTCCCTAAATAGAGAATGTTCTTTTGATTTGCTTCACGTCTAAGACATTAAATACTTGATTCTTTAGCAGTAATATACAATGATCAGCAATTTTCTACCACCAACATGATGTAGTTACACAAAACAATTCCAATGATGTATAGTGCTTGACATCTCTTCCTGGTAACCGGCAGTTGAGGTAGTAAAGTAAGTTGCTGGTGCACACAAACATCATGTTAGGCAAGGTTAAATACATAACAAGCAAAAACAAAAAAATAAAAACCAAAAAAAAAAACCTTTCACCATGATGGACATATTTGGATCACAAAGTAAATTTCAGCACCACAAATTTATGCTTAATTTGTTTTTTTTTTTTTGAAGATGTTACTCAGTTGATTTGTTGAGGTCATATCAAGCAAATTAAAGAGAACTCAACTCCTTTTAGGGCAATTTTTGGAGAAAAAAATGCATTGTGTTGGTTTCGCATGCAACTGTGACCTATATTACAAAGAGGCTCCATATGACACTGAAAAAGGAAGTGAAATGTTTCCTTAACCAAAAAACACAAAACAAAAGAGAATGAAGTATAAACATACCTACCTCCTGTTGAAAAAGATAGCATCTAAATGTATGGTGTAACACTTTAAGCTACATAGATATCCATTGTTCCTTTACACATGAAGCACACTTCATGCAACATGGTGCCACGTTATCTTACAATTGATTCAGAATCACTGGACAAATAATGGGGTATAACAATATGAGGAAACGATGAGATATAATGGGATATTTTACAAACAGGATGAAAGTGATTAAATACAGTGTGCAAGTAACTGATATATATATACAAAGGAACATGAGTACATGAGCAATTTAATTGTCAATCAGTGTGGTAAAAAGGGGGAAAAGAGTGCCACGACCCAATGGTTTCTGCACATGCTAATTGAATTAATTTCCTACACAGATGGATAACAATTAATGCGAGACTGTGGTTATTAAGTGTTCTGTGAAGATAACTTGTACATATTTCCTACCCAGACAGTTACTGTAATAGGAATCTGAAGAGAACAGAAATCCTTACTCTGAAAATGTTGCACTTAATTTATGCTTTGAATGTTTTTCAAAGCGGTGGTATGAGTGAGAGTGCTATTTGAAAGTAAGTTTTTTAAGCAGAAAGCCATTTTAAGTTTGTGTTAGTATCCCTTACAAGAATGGCAGAGTTATGTCAAACCTTGGTAAAAATTGACTTTTTATTTGCAAATACTTCCAAATACTTCATCAACCACCAGTCACAAGGTGTAATTTATGAATGGAAAAATGCCTCATTAAATGGAATATCAAGCTTTGATTTCCATAAAAGATAAGCTAGTATCTTTTGCTATCCATCTTTCGTAACTGATTATTGCTGACTAACTGCTTGTGAAAAGGAACAGATGTACACTGTACACATGTGATGTGTTTGTCCCCTACCCCCTCCCCCTCCAACTGCCCCCAACTCTAGAGTGGAGAATGGTGCTAAAACTGACCATTAATTCCATCTTTTGATATGACAGAAGACATTTGCTGCAAAGTCTTTTCATGTAACAATTCACAAAGGCCTACCAATAAAATCGACAATACTACACAATCTCAGTGTCTGAATTCTGTTCCAGCCTAAATTACCAACCATAGCCTACCTGTTTCAGAGGTTTAAGCATACATTACTTTTCATATTATCTATTATCCATAAAGTGTGTATGCTTGCTTTTACATCTTCTTTTCATTGTTTAGTACATTCAAAGATCTTTTTATTGAGTAGGCACTTTACAAATGTCTGAATTTGAATTCGTATTGCTCCTTAAGTCTAGAACAGCTTGTCTGTCAAATTTCATAAAAAAAATATATATAATTTCATTTTTTAAGATAGGATGCAAGTGTTATTATCATCTTCACTTTCCATACTATTTGCATTCTTATTTGTTTTTGTGCTTTATGCTTTTCTTTTAATTTGAGTTTCTTTGTCTAGCATCCTTCTTGCCTGCTTTCATTTTCTTGTATTTGTATCGTTTTCTCTTTATTTTCAGCGCCTTTCATTTTACGGCACCTTTCCTTACTCTTTTGTAGACACAGTGATTCATAAAAGTTTCCCTAAAGATAAAAATAGTAATAACATAAATAACTTAATGCTCTAGCAACTGTAATGATTTAATTTAAAACAAACCAATATGATGATGATCACTGTTTGTGCTTGGTATTCTCTTGGACTATTCTTAACATTAAAGCTGAAGAAAAAGAAAAGACTTGAGGGTGGAATCCGTACAAGCATTGCATGTGGATACAGAAGGAGTTAATATGAAGTGGATTCATTCCAATGTTAACTCTGACCAAGGAGGTGTTACCTGGCGGGAGATTTAACCGACATTAATATGCTTATTCCATTAAAATATTTCAGGACAAGCTGTCTAATGAATAAACATATGACTAACATGCATACTAACACAAATTCCATCCTATGGTCAAATACCTGCAAATTACACCTTGTCTCCAAGGAAACTTTATTAATGCCCACTTATATCCTAGTTGGTGAAATATATGGGGAGGTGGTATGCCCATAAATGTCAACTAACTGCCACTTGTTGAAGGGAAAACAAACACATGCTTGAGGCTTACCACATTTTCCCTCATAAACCTCCCAGAAGTGTTGCATTTTTCAAAATGGGGGCCTTCATTTGAAGGTATTTTTTAATAAAAAACACACTTTGTTATAAAGCCTAAACTAGCGTCTTTGAATGGTCTGTGAGTTGCTTAAATGTGGAGGAAGTTTTCTTTCACAGTAGTGTTTTAACAGGTACAAAATGTCAGGAACTGGGTACCCAATGTTCTGTAACCTTTGGGTACCCCTCAAAATATTAACCTAAACTTATCCATTGCTATTTGAGGGACCAAATTAACTTAATGTACTGGTAGCATGCTACGGCTCTCATTGCCTTTGCCAACGCTGTTTAAACATTAAAAATTCACCAACAGTTAAATCTGCTGCCACATCCTTTTGTATTGTTCTATTAGGGCTCCTTTTAGGTAAGGAAAAAATGCACCACTAAAATACCTACGAATATTCCAAAATGTCAAAAAAGATTAAATGAATTCTGAATAATGTTCACCTCAATGATTTAGCTTGACTGCACCATTTCCTTTAAATACACTGCGATGGGTCTGCCAAGAAAGTTGCCCTCACAATATGAGTGGTAACATTGAGCACTTTATCACGCAGTGACAGGCCCACTCAACTTATGTTGCTAAAAACTCCCAGGGACATTTATTTGAAGGAAGGTATTTGTAAGGGAAAATATAGTAGCCATGTTTTAAAGCAAAGTGTTTCATAATGCAACTCAGCACGTTTGTCCTCCACACCAGGGACGACTTTGTTGTCTTTCAACTGTAATGTCACAGGTCTTGACCTTTTGACCCTAACTGTAAGACCCCCTTTTGAGAATAGTTGTGGTATCTAACTAGCTACTAAGAGACAAGTCAGAGCTACTGTTTTAGAATTTAAAATCACTACTTATCGCCATGGAACTGTAAGATGACCGCAACACAAGTAATACTACCACCATATGCAAATGAGTAAAAGTACCATTGGACTATGCCTTTAAAGATGAATTTTTGAGCACCTTCCCCATTCCTTTGCAAGCTGCAAAAGTTGCAGTAATGTTCATCATTTTATCCTGAATTACACTGGTATTCTGTTAAAAGATCCAAATGGCAGGACACCTGCAAAGTGCTGTTGATGACTTGCAATGCCTAAGAAATAGGCAAAATTACCTGATGTTTCTTCAACAATGTAACAAACAATGTGAACCTTTTGCAATTAATTCCCTACACTATCAAAGCTTCACCAAAATTTTTAAGAGCCTATAAAAAAATTACAAAAATGTCTCTTTAGCAACTTGTAAGGATCAATAAAACGTTGGCACAGTTACATCTCCTTTCAAGTAACACCTCCCCAGTGTAACCATCAAAACCCGTCACAATACGAAGATGACATCTCAGCAAGGCCACCATACTATGTATGTAGGAAACTGATGCAACTGGAGATATGAGAGAAGCAAGCTAGATGGGTAAGTGCAGTGTTGTTAATGTAAAATACTATCCTACCAGCATACAGGCATTTTCACCATTCTCTAGTTTCATCAATGGTGCCCACAGGATACTAATTTTACCCTACATATCATTATTAAACATAGTCAACATACTTGTTTCATCTAAGATATCACATGAACTTCCCAAACACATTGATGAGTGATTCTGCTTATTTTAGCACTTCACTTTGAAATAGACAATGCTTATGCTGAGGATACAAAACTGAGGGCAGTGTTTAACAACAGTTTCTTCCAATTTTGCTACCCAGTCCTGTGTTGTTTGTTGTACAATCCGTTCTCTAATCAGTTGCTCCTATTTGTATACAAGTTTCTTTAAGTAGTAACTGAAACTTTATCCCGTGCTTTCTACTCCCAACTTCTCTACATAAACAGTTTAAAAACCATTCATTCTGCTTGTGGCATTTGTTTATAACTGATTTTACAGATGGGTCAAAGATCAGTGATCTGGACACTTGACAAAAAATTGCTCATGTGACTCACCCCTCTCCAGTAAACGCCGATACTCACATCATCGCTGCCCCCCAAGTCCCCTCTCTCATAGGAGACGCTTTCAGCACTACTATGCCTGTTGCTACTGCTACGACGATGATCTCGCTGTCTTTCTTTGGCAAGGGCTTCTGAGCGGGACACATCTGTGGAGAGGTCTTGTCCAAGGAGTTCTCTCACTTTTGTTTCTCTTACTACATCTACAGGCTAGGTAAGAAAATGAGAGGATGCCACCATAAGATATAACCATCACCACCATCAAGCAGTGTACCATGGTTTTGCATGATGAAACTCGCTTCCAAATATTCAAATCTTCCTGGAAATAAAAGCAGCTTTCATGCAGATAATGTGACTGAATATTTCACAATCAAATACATGCAAAACCTCTGACTACAAACTGTTTCTTGGGATTTTTTCAGACAGTTCTCAAGTATCAGCAATGCTGAATGATTCACATAAAATCTTTGAAGTACATGTGCAACAAACTCTATTGACAAATGTTGAAGTTTCTCTTCAGGATATTTCAAGCCACAACATAAATTTTTCCAACTTGGGCATACAGTAAATTGTACACAATAAAACCTGCCATAGCATCTACTTTTATCAAACAATGAAAGCAAGTGAAGGCACACAGAGAACACAATGAAAAATTTCATTGAAATAGCTGTGAAGAGTGAAGTGAATTAGAAGTCGGCACCAGTTTTGAAGTGAAGTGAAGTCTACACCAATTTGGTTTGCAAGCAAAGAGGAAAATAGCAAATTACTGAATTACTACAACATACTTACATTTTTTCTAGATTTTTGTGCACATTCTTCTAAAATTTCTGCTGCTTCATACTTTCCTTGTCTTCTGTAGAGGGCTCCTAGATTTTTCAGCGTGGTAGTCACCGTGGGGCTACTTCAGTAAGAGGGAAAGAAACAGGGAGGCCAATTGATTCTGGGAAGTTCACTGGTGTAAAGTCTTAAGATAATACTGCCAGACTGTCTGTCAGAGAATCATGCTCCATCGTAAAGAATAATCCAAAGCTTTCTCTTACTCCCCCTCCCCTACCCATTTTTTTAAGCCAGAACATTAAAGGTCCTGGACTAAAAGAATCACTATTTTTTCATCAACAAGGTGTGAGTGCTTTTCCTTAACATGTCTGAAATATCTACAATAATTTCAAATTCTTCACTGAAGAGACAAAATCAGACAAATGGATGTATTGGGCAGTAGAAAGTTTTCTCACATTCTTTTTTTCATACAGTAGCTCCCATAATGAACTAAACTGTTTTGCTAAGTCAAGGATAGACACAGTCCAATGTACACCATCTTGAAACAAACTCACTTAAAGAAATCACTCCCCCATCACTTTACAAAGCATAAATATTTCCTTGCAATTTTGACTTCTTTGTTAAATCCCAACTTCAGCTATACAAGAAAGTGCAATACCTGTCCACCTTTGCTGCTTTATGCCAGCCACCATACTCTCCGTAGGGTGCATTGTCTTTAAATTTTCCCTGTTTGGAAAGAAAACATTTTTTCAAGTACTTGATGAAATGTTAATGGAATATTCTTCTTCTGTTTGATAGTTAAATGATCTTTGGTGATTCCTCAAAAGCTTGTTGGAAACTGTTTAATTGCTTTCAAGGTTCACTGATTATACAAAACTTAGGAAATATTACTTCATGCAAATAATAGACCTAATAATTGAGGATAAACCTATCTTGCCAACCACTTCCAAATCATATTATGGACTGGAAGTCACGATTTAGTCATGATTAAACTTGAGTAATCATGTGAACAGACAGAGATTTTTGCTTTAGATTTTTTAAAGCAATTGTCATGTTTTTGAGCAATTTTACATTTTTTGAAGCCACTGTGGTAATGAAATATTTTGGTGATAAACTGGATTACTGGTCACATGCAAGCTCAAACCACAGTTAAGCAAACTCTGATGAATCAAACATGTTACATCAAAGCTGCGGTTATTCCATGTGTAATGTCTGCAATTTTTTTTCTCCAAGAATGTTCTCCTCGATTAAGAAAAATGCTATGGAATTGCAAGACATCCATATAAACAGGCAATCCACTAACCACAGTAATACTGTAATCTGCTTGCAGAAATAGGAAAGCAAGTATTTCACAGTTAAATGGCAACATTGTGTTTACATTGCATCAACATGGTGGAGTCTGAAATTATCTTTTGTCATTTTTAAAACATTCAGTTTCTCCAACTAACTCTGTCAACAGCTTTACTTC
>JAAAJZ020067524.1:0-14846 GCA_010015985.2 Actinopyga echinites
CAGTAGGCCCATTTCAGTATTTCGATCAAAGATAAATAGTTTGCGTTGAAAGAAACTCAAGCTTGTGTCATACCAAAATCTTATCCAATTTATTGATGTAAAGTAACCCTATTTGTGAAACGATGGGACTACGAACAAAAAGCTGAAATAATGGTATTGTCAAACACCCTATTTTTGCGGTTTCAGGGAGCTTTATTCATTTATATTTTTGGTAGTGGAAACCCCAATAAAGAAAATTATAAAAAAAAAAAAAATTGCAGTATGCCAGTTTATCAACATGAAGGGCCTTCTTGTCGTCATATTGGTTAATTAGAGGGATCATATGATATTTAACTGATCCCAAGATTGATCAGAGTTTTGCAAATAAAGAATAAGAAGATTTATTAATTATCTAATCTTAAGCAAGGTAGTATCGAGGACGTTTAAAATACTCTTGTCTTCCGTGTTAATTTATGCAGTGCACTTGTTACTTTCACAGTTGGGAAACTTGGTAAACCTTGGCCCCCTCAAAATTGAATCTATTATCAATTTGATGGTATTTTCATTGAGTTGAACTGCACCTCGTAAAGTCGTGTAATATGTGGCTTGCTTTAGTAGCTGAAACACGTACGTTACACGATTTTGACCGAAGCGACAGTCGATTTGAATTGTAACGGGAACAGAATCTTGCAACTAAGAACATTGTTTCAGTGGATGGTGTGCTGCACAGATTACATCTATTATACACGCATTGCAGTTTAACATGCCCTTCACAGTTAGAATGTTTTAAAATTGTTATTGTGATAGTTTCAATGAGGTTGAGTGTATGTGTGTAACTAGCAGTTTTTGTGCGTGAAATAAACAACAGTAAAACTCATAATCGTATAGTAATGGCATCTGGGGAAAAAGCTGATTATTTTGGAATTCCATTAGGCCTCTACCTCTGATAAGACAGTCATCTACGGCTTTTTCTGCTTTGAACAGTCGACATCGTAATAGAATTTTGCGGAAATAATCAACGGATTGCTTGGTGTCTTCCAGTTTTTGATCTTGGGTCAACTTGCCTAAAATTACTCTTCCTGGCATAGAATAAGAATTACTCTCCCAAGGTATTTGATACCTTTCAGCCAATTTTTTAGCTCCTGTATTTCCAATCATACTTCCAACGCGTTCAAACATTACTCGCATGTATCTGAAAAAAAAAAAAAACATCCAGTTCCGAAATAAGTTTCGTTAATGATTGTCGCTATGCAATATGATTGTCATGTTTCACCAAAGAAGCAACGGGACCTCGTAATCACATGATAATGCCCTAGCGTAATCAAGAACGATCAAGATGCCCCGCATGAGGGGTACTGAATATTATTCAAAGACAATTACTCTCTTACGCTAGTACGCTGCGGCATAAATTAATGGCAGGGACCTGTGATGTCATGTGCTAAATGACCTTAGTAAGGAAGGGATTTCAACTATCCCTTAACACAGTGCTGCATACACACACCTAGCCCACACCGAAAGATACTTCACCACATTAAATACCAATGCCAATTACTCTGCAAAATATGCAGTACTGAAACTGAATTGCTCTTGTCCTCCAAAAGTTAGTTCTTGACTTAAAGTAGTTAACGACAGATAAAAATTAGAACTTTTTTGCAACAATATTTGTTACACAAACAAGGATTGCACAAATACAAATCTTTGCAGCACTGGTATTTGACTTTACCTTGGAGACCCCATGCTAAGGTGAAGGTTTTCTGTTGATTCACTGTTCTCACCTTGCACGGGCTCTGGGATTTCCAGTAAATCTGTGTTTTGATAAACAAGAAGATACAAGTACATTTCGGCGCCTAGTGAAATTCCCAGTTCAAAATTGTTAAGAATCTCCGAAAATCTTTCTCACTCAATGTAGCAATATATTTCTGCATTGTAACCCTGCTGACATTATACAAAGCGCATGCTTGAGTAAAGTAAAACAGCATTGAAGAAACAGAGCTAGGAAAGTTCGGAATTGTGTCAAAGTCTAACTAGTGATTAACCGTGTTCCAGCACTGTTTGGTGAAAGTTATTTTTGTTTTCAAAAACGGAAAGCATTTTGAAAAATTAAAGTTTTTATTTCTCTCATTTCGCAGGTAAGCACACATCCCACCAAATTATCTTACAATAGGTAAATAGTACAATGTCTCATAAAAGATTCTACTTTTCAAGGAATTGAAGTACAGTTACCTTCTTTCGGCTTTGTAGCCTGTTTCTTTGTTCCTTTCAATATGTTCCTACAGTCATTGCAATGAATGTCCAAACAAACAGGACTTTTGTTGAATATTGTTATTAGCATTTTGTGATTAGCCTTGCCCTCATTACGTTCCACCCATTTCGCTAAAGCTGCTTTGACCTGTTCTATAAGAAGATGAGATGATAAAAAATATTGAATAAGTTAAAACGTTTATGTGGTTGTAAAACCACTTATATGAAATAACCAAGGGCGTTGATCCTAAGGAAGCAGGGCAACATACCCCCACTTTTTGATCCAAGACATAATACAAAATGCCCCCCCCCCCGCACACACTTTTCGCCGACACTTCTCCTTTTCGTAAGTTATAACGAATGCTGGTTCACGTTTTTATTTTAGCACATGTATATGCAAAATGACATTAAAACATTAAAAAATCTTTAAAAGGGCAAAAATTTTGGCACGCTTCGCACGCATCCATTCTCGTTGATCAGTGTCATCAATGTCATTCCTAATCTTCATCAGTGACATTGATGGTTCGGTCACTTCTAGTTTAAGCAAGTTTGCTGATAATATCAAGCTCTACATAATTTTTAATGATTGGAATGATGCTTCTCTTCTGCAAAAAGGCTTGGATAAGTTAGTTTCATGGTCTCAGACTTGGCAAATGTCCTTCAATGTTGACAAATAACAGGTGGTTTGAAGCCCTCCAAGCAGTGTGCTGGAGGCTCTGCAAGAGCTAATAGGGTACTTGGGTTAATTAAGAGGAATTTGCCTTGGTAAAGAGGTTGTGCTGAATTTGTACATGCAGTTGGTTAGACCTCATCTTAATTATGCCGTGCAGGCCTGGAATCCTTTCTATGAAAAGGATAAGTTCCTTGTTGAACAAGTCCAAAGGAGAGCCACTAGGCTTATTCCTGAGGTTCGTGGTTTTTTCTTATCCCACAAGGCTGAAGATGCTTGGACTTACCACCCTTGATCTGGGAAGTGTGAGGGGTGAGGGATGAGGGGTGATGTGATCCAGGTTTTTAAATTCCTTTTGGCGAGTACCTTCCTCTGATAACTTGTAATTTTGGAAGGTTTGTTCTAATGCCCGGGTTCGGGTTCAAAATAAGAAGCTGGTGAAATCTTTTCGCAGGCTTGGCATTATGAAATTCACCTTTTCTCAAAGGCTTTAAGTGGAATAGCCTACTCGAGTGGGTCATTAATTCCGGTTCTGTACACTGCTCCAAGGTCAACGTTGATAAGTATTTTGCTGCTTGTGAAAGAAAGTGAATCTTGTTTCCGGGTATGTGTCTTTTGAATTGGATTGATTTCTGGGGGGGGGGGGGCTTGTGATCGGAGGGCATTTTATAGGGCTTGTAGCACTCCTTTGCATTTAGCCTGTTACGTTATGTTAGTTAGCTATTCCAATTATTTTCGCTGTACGACAGCTTGGTTTAAATGATCATCCCACAGCCTCACGAAATCGCCGCCATCGTGTGTCCTCCCCTCCCAAGAACTCAGTTACAGAAGCATCAACCGCTCGGCTGTTAGCCATACCGCGTTGAGCTGTTCAAAAAAAATTCTAAATTTTGTCTGTTTATGGCGAATTCAAATTCATCAGAAGAGGACTAAATGTATCTTTCGAAACTCCATAATCTCTCAAATACCCTACGCCGGCTGAGGGGATGGGGAAATCATGTTTACGTGTCTGGGTATACACCCAACATTTCCGCTTGCCCCTCTCCACTTACCCTTCCCCCGCTTTTGAAATTATGGCGGCCCCACTGCCATCACTTTATAAATACTCTTTCACTACAAATCAACAAACTATTCGTTTCCCTTCCCCCTTTGACACTCGATCTGCGCCGCTGGAAATAACGACTTCATACATTCATGCAAGGCCAATATCCCAATCCATTGAAATGTTCTTACTAATGTTCCTACAAACTGAAATAATTTGAAACCTCTTTATACTAACGGCAGGTGCACGCAGAACTGTTTGAAAAGAAAGTATTAGACATTTAAGTTCGCAGTAAAATCCGATATTCAAGCAGTGTTCAATTTTTGTTGCACTTAATGACTGAGGGTACCTTTACTTAAGTTCTTTAATAATGCGATCGTGTCATATCTAAAACTGCAGAGTAATTATTGCAAATGATGCATACACTCTGACCTATGTTAGCTTCAAAATACAGTACATCGTTCTGTCCGCCTTCCTTGCTAAACCTGTGCATTAAGCAATATTCTTCGTGGTATAATGTATTGAAACATTATCAAAGTGAGATTTCCCTTTAATTTGCCTTCTTTTAATTTGGTAGATATTTAAAAGAAAAATTAATCTGAAAAGGTAACCTTGAGTATCGTCTGTATCTTTGATGATTTCAAGCACTTCGTTCTCTCCTAGTGCCAGATCTTCTATGGCAAATATTTCCCAGTCTACTTTTATCATTGCAGAAACTTCAAAAATGAGTTGTTCTACCGCTGTGAGACAAAGTAGAGAAGATTTAGGCAAAATAACATTTTAGAAGTAAACGAGATTTTAGAAATAATCAGTGCCAAACCTGATTTATTTATGGACTTGGTCGCTCATCCGGGTCTTTCCGTGAGAACCTTCACATGGCAATCTTAGCACCTTTGGGGGGGGGACTTAAAGGTGATAGGTCGTCTTAAGATATTCTTTGTGACGTCAGTTTTTTCTGGACATGTTTCTGTAGTCGTCACTGTTCAACGGATGCACCGTACAAGCATGGTATAGCTAATCGGTAAGCAAGGAGAGACTGCATATAGCTGTATACCTACTAGCTATACCGATGCCGTCATAGCTACTTGTAAGGTGTATCCGTTGAACAGGGACGACTGCAGAAACATGTCAAGAATGTGTGACGTCACAAAGATCTTAAGACCACCTATCACCTTTAAGATGCCATTGAAAAATCGGAACGAAAGTGATACATTGACTTGTCCTTCTTCAGCGGGGAAGTTGCGTTTTTTTTTGTTTTTTTTTCGTATCACTACATGTAACACAGTGTAGGTCACATCTCAGGGCCAATAGTTATGAACACAGACAGGATGTGACGAGCGACCGACCAGTTTCATGCGTTTCTTTGTTTTTATAGTTGAGTTAGTAAGTGCATGTAGTCAACAATTTGCCTTTCTACCGAACTTTCAACGCGATAAATAACACATGTGGTATTTTGCATACTGAAGATTGCCTCACGCTATCACTGTATCCTGGTCAAACAAGAAACGCCCTAATCAGAAATACACACATCTCCAATCTTGAAAGAGAATGAGCTTTCGGAGTCTGAGGGCTAACAGACTATACATGTTATAGCCCCCACCAAATTTCCTTAATTTGTACTTCGACGCGTTCAGTGAGCTTTATTTTTGCTATGTAGACCCCGATTACAAAACACTACAACATAAGGAAACATATTTGCCCATTATATGTATAAGTCAGCTAAGAATCAACACTTAATCCTAGTAATGTAGGATCGAAGATATTTGTAATTCTTTTGTCTCTCATGTTAATCGTTATGTTTCACTTTCTTCGAGTCAGTCAGTGTCACTTTTGCTAAAGACACGAAAACTTTCTTTCTCCTTGTATATTAATTCTAATATCATACTTATCACAATTTTATTTAAAACACAACAACTGCTTCGTTACCTTTACTAAGTCTTGTTCCTGTCACAACTGCTGTCATTCTGTAAAGTAACAATCATACACTTAAGTGATTAATACTATTTTTAAAACTGCAGCTGTATAATGGTTGAACAGTATAATGGTTAAAATAGAACGAATGTTTACGTGATGATTTAATTTCGAAATAAACTCGTTTTTATGAGAGTTGAAAAATACCCATTGTCTTTCAAGAACGTGGTCAAAAACTTACGATGTCTCTGTCTGTGATACACCTGAAAATGACGTTGAAGAGAATTTAATGATATTATTACCTTGCTTTTACATCTCGGTAAAAATCATCCTCATATTTTTCCTGCCCAAAGCCCAATTGGCTTATGGTCTGCATAAATACTGTTGAAAGTTTAGTTAAGTTTGGTGCATAAATGAAATAACTCATCGGAAATTATTTTCCCTTACATGTACAAGATTCACTGCAAGACGAAGAAACGTTATCTTTTAATATGTATAGAAAAATTGTCTGAGTACTTACATTCTAGCCGTCAATTATAAGTGTCGCTTCAGAACCCGTAAAATTTTTATGGAGACGTCTGGTTCGTCTTGCCCAATTTCCGTCCATTTTTGTGCGTTGGAATACCGTCTTATAAACAATTTCGGGTCGTAAAACTTCGAACACTGCCATTGGTGGCTCGTATGTTTAAAGAATACTTTAACAACCTTAATTGTCTCCTAATGAAACTTATTTCGTTATGAATGCTTTGCAGTCCTGGGCTCATATACGGTACGCATTTAATACATGCATTACAAAGTGACCAATTTCGGTTAGCACCACCAAGCCGATGAAAACAACTTGGCAAATTCTGGGTTTTTCTTCCAACCTACGTGCGTTGCATTGATGGGCTTTCTGTTTTCGTGTTGTTTTATGTTGTTTGCAAAAAGGGTTGTTTTGAATTTTCACCTAAACAAATCCCTAAAAATAACTTCAGTAATTGTTCCAGGAAAACACCGACCGACAATAGGTTGTTTACCACTGACCATGGGTGGCGATCCGTCTTTCAAAGCGGAGGTCAGTTGTACTATCCAAGCGGAGCGCCAACATCGGTTGGCGTGGAGCGTACAACGAAAAGTTTGGCCAAAAACACCCGAGATCGCTGGAAATTGCCCTTTCCAGGCTTTGCAACGTGATACTGTGACAACTGTCAGAAGTATTTTTGTAATCTGTTACGTTTTTGTTCTATTAAGAACTTTTCTTAATAACTAAACATTTTACGTGATTTCTGAATCTGCAGGGTTGATTCCTTGTCGAATATAGTGTACAGTATTCCCCATCAAATTTTATGTGGGGTATATATCCCTCATCCCATCCAGGATACCCGCCCATGCCAATGTCAATCAGTAGTATTTTTTTTTTTTTTTTAATCTTGTGAGCCTCTTGTATCGATTGCATTTAATTAATAACAAAAAGTTAGTTCTCAAAAAGGCAATTAGTCTTGTTTTCCCAGTCCCCGCCTAAGAAGAGGGTTTTCGCTGGAAGAGCTTTTATTAATAATAACAATGTAGTTAGTATATAAAAAAAACCCACTACATTCCTTCCAATTCTAACGGTATGATGTTTCAACTTTTACGAGTCTATTAAAAATTGCTGAATTTCGGTAAACATGATTTGCGTTTTCCTTGGCCACTACTTATTAAAGGATACGAATTTTAAACTACCAAGTAGAGTTAGTGTATTGTCTTTTGTGAAAGAACTCAAATGTATAAAAGAAGTTCCTTGTAGAAATTACCTGGTTAAGACATGTATCTAGGAAGAGTCAATGAAAGAATTCTACCCTACATGAAAAGGTAGTGTTAAATTTTACTGGCTGATACAGAATTCTCGAAATCGTCAAAATCAGTATTTCTGAAAGTATTTTTTTTTTCTAATTATATTATATCAATGGAAAGACAGATTCTAGTGAATGAGGACAATGACTACTTTTATTGCTACTACTGCTTTTTTTTCGGTATGTCTAATTGTCCTAACTGGCAGTCGAGAACATCGCTTAAATGGCTCAAGATTTTTCATTTTTTATTACTTTTTTCTTCACATAACTTTTTTCGATGTCATGATTTCTTCGTAAATCATGTTAAATATTAAAACATATTTCGAGAATACCAGGCAAACAAAACGGTTGGAGTCTTTCCTCTTTGCCTTCTGAGCTAAATTGGTCAAGAAGGAATCTTCATGACAATCCTTAATATATTACAAAATAGTATCCAAATATTGAAAACATTACCACTGTATGTAACCCCCGTCTGCCGCCGTCGAAGAAACAATAGAAATGCAGCACCCAAGAGAACCAAGGCGATGATAGCAAAGGGAATTACAACAACAGTTACTACTCTAGACTGTTTTTTTCCTGAAAATTAAATTGCAAGTGTAAACGATTATATTATCCTTACAAAATTGTAAGTAGTGATATTTTCTTCTTTTCTTGATCAGCTTAAGTGATGTATTCGCAAGTATATCAGTTTTGTATTAAATGTCCCGAACAGTTCAACTTGACTGGCGAAAATTTCTTAAAATTCAGGGGCTGTGTCCATACTCAACTGGATTAATATAACAATTTCCCTGCGATGTACATAACATAATCTTCGAAAACTTACAAAATTAGAAACTTTAGTGTCGCATTTGAAAGTGATGAATGATTAGCGAAACATAGGTTTATTTGTTTGTACTTCTTAGCAACTATATTATACAAAATCATCTATAATCACCTTCGATGGAGTGAGTCTGTGATGTAGCTATTCCGAGGTAATTTATTCCAAGACAGGTGAAGTTGGCTGGCAAGTAACCAGCAATGCCCAGCTTGTTTACTTCCTTTGCATCTTCATCATTAATTAATATCAGGTATTTGTAAACTGGAGGATACGCGTCGCAGCTGCAAATGATATCCTGAGCTTCCTGAGTGAGGTGACAGATTGGTAAGTCTATAAAGTTCAACCAAACAGCGTTGGTAACTCGTAGATGAAAAAAATATTGATAAGTTTTCAGAGATAGTTAGAATTAAAGCGTTTGCGGTATGATGGAAAAAGAAATAAACTTGCAATAAGAGTTGTATTAAATGCAGACAAGATTTGTAATATATTTTCAATTTTAATCTCAAAATGATATACTTACAGAAGGATTTGGTAATATTTGTAGATTGTATTGTACTTTGGCCGTATGCTTGGCACGACACTGAAACTCTATGCTGCGATAGTATGTAGTCATACGAAATGTAAGTTTCAAAAAGATAATCCCTTTGAATGTAGGTAATATTTGGCTCGTCTATCCAGTAACCATCATTTATTTTCAGTCTCAGCCTTACAGCAGGTTTGGCTCCTCTCGCATAGCAGTAAATCCTTACCAAACGCGTCGAATTTTGTTTCGTTTTGTAAAGTTCGTCCTCATTCTGAGTCGCGTTGATAAATAGCTTTAACGTTGGAGGCGCTAAACAATTTAAATGTAAATAAACCATGTAAGTGACAACAAATTTACTCAATTGTATTGATATCAAATTGAAATCACAAATGTTTCCTAAGTTACAGTTTTAATAGTTGTTAAACATATGCAACAAAAGTCACAACAAAATCTATTCGTCACAACTATCAAGTATTTTTCTTTTACAGAAATTAAGTGAATCAGGGCTGTGATCCATTAACAATTATCACCTTCTATTTGGAGAAATAAATTTAAGATGCAAGACAAAGGAACTTTTTTCTACTAAAAAAGGAGGGGGGGGGGGGCTCTTCGCTTATTCTTCCAGCACATGGGCTACATATTATGAACAGGAAAGCAAAAATTAAAGTGCATGTAGTAAACGATTTATTTAATATATTAACCTTCTATTACAACAGTCGCTGTTTGTGTTTCATCCCCGGATTGACAGCCATAGACTCCATCATCAGTCACATCGGCATTCACTATGTGCAAACTAAAGTCAGTATCAGAAGAGCCACTGAGGTAGAAGTTGTTATACTTCTCACCAGGACCGACCTTTTTCCTATTGTAAAATATGGCTTTAACTTCTTCGGCATCGTTCCATAACGTTGACTCAAAATCTCCATCGACAATGCAAAGTAAAGTCACATTACTACCAGCTGTAAAATTGCCACTTTTAGGTCCTTCCAAAATGTCAGCTAATGTGAAATAAAAAAAAAAGAGAGGATACGTTTCGGCTAATACCACAAAAGGTTTAACATGTGAAACTGTTTAACTTTAAATCTGCACAAGAGTACTGGGTTATAACAAGGAAGATGCATGATGGAGCGAGCCACTATTTTGTCGTGGGGAATGTCCAGCATCGATACTGAAAAATGCACCGAATGTACCACTGGGGTAAGAAACACTTTCACGAAAATGGGATCGGGCCCATGGAAGGATGTCATTTGCCCATAACAGGTATCCAAAAAGACTGCTTGAAGTCCTAGTGTCACTGAAGTTGAGAAGAAATGGGGGAGAAATCCTTTGACGGCGGATGAGTGTCAATTAAGAGTGCTGAATCAAAGACAGAGTTTTTGTTCTACATCGTCAGCTGTAACAGTGAAAGTCCTCTTGATTCCGATATTTATTTCTTAATAGTTTTAGGTTAAACATTTTTAGCCGATACTACTTGGTCAGGAAAAACAGCAAATTTCCCCTGCCCGCTGGTTTTTGCCCCAAAACAAAAGGAAGGCTCAATATTGACGACGTTTCTATTGAATAAGAATTGTTTTGCGATACCGTTGCAGCTGTAAACAATTTAATTCAATTTATCTTACATTTACATACGCTCAGAAATTCTTACATATTTTTATTATAAACGGTAATGTATTCTCCATCCGAAAGCTGTAAAAATAGCACTTCCCTGCCCCAATGAAGAATATGCTTACTTACCTGTAACTGTTGTTACTACGATAAGATAATAAATCGGCCAGGCATTCATTATACCTGAAATATAGGAGAAATGTGTTTGTAAAGAAAGTTACAGAGCTATTCAATTGCATTACTTTTAGAATCAGATCGATTCAAGAGAATCCTTCATAAGCATACCATAACTTCAGGTTGTTACTAGCTTTTCCGATATTAAGATATGACTGAGTGATTTGTGAAGCCGTCTACAAACTTGCCACTATGTTCAAAGTACTCATTTGTCCCACTAAAAACCTCGGAACATTTTCGTTCTTCTATACCGTTATAGAAACTAATAATTTTCGTTTTATTCATTTTAAAAACTATATGTTGGGTAAATATGTTTTATGTGTGATCGCTCTGTAAATTAGTGAGATGCTTCAGCATTAAAATGAATCGTGATTGAAGTGAATATAGTCCTTCTTTACTATTATCACTTTAGAGATCCTGACGTCGGAGCAACGTGTAGTTATGGTGCAATCGAAAAGGTCACTTTAACAGACGGTAATGAAGTCGAAATGACATTTCTTCAATAAGAATCCTCTCTCTGACTCTGATTTCCGCATCCCATCTGCAAATCAACAAGCGATCCACGCCTTGACGAAGTTGATACAACAGCCGTGTGGTGAAACCACTGCTCTCTGTACTAACCGGATTGGCTCCACAGACTGATTACATATTCAGAATTGGAGTCTACGCGTCCATCCTAGGACCATCAAAAGATCGACAACCCTTTTCTACGCGTCGCGAAAGTTCTTCAGAGTTGAACTAGAAGAACCTGTGTTTTTGTTGTAGAAACGTAAACACTAGTCTGCTAGTGTTCTCCACTAACCGTTTTGTCCACGCGCGCAGCCCGAACAAAATTTGAAGAACGTGCGTCAGCGCCCGGCCTTAAGGTTGTAACCCGCACAAAAAAACCTTGCCACCCAGACAAAACAATTGCTTTCACTTGTTTTGGAAACATTTGCAAAGGCATTAAACCCCTTCCGTCTTCTCATAAGTAAAAAAAAAATAAAAAATAGGAATTCTTTGTGATATATCCGATTCAAATTTAGCACCAAATGTAGAACCATTTTATATATAGCCCATCTTACACGAACAAAAACTTTCCAACGGGGGAGGGGGACACCACCTCCATTTAGATCCCCCCCAAGACTTCGATCAGTGTCATCTGCCATATCAGAGAGAAGCTCCCGGAAAAAAAAAAAAGAATTGGGCCTATGGAGAACACTGATTAGTGTGAAAATAATTTCGTGACTAGTCCTAAGAGTTCCTTTTGGAAACTACAGCGGTTTGCCTGCAGTTTATGGCGCCACTGGCGGTGTCCTAAAGTTTCACATTGAACACATTGTCAGTATCATCTGTATTAAACGTTAACCGTATAACATTAGGATTGCTTTAGTTACCATCCCAGTGCGCACACACTGCTTATGCCCACAATCGTCGATTTTGATGGTCTCTAGATGGTGTGCGCTGGCTCTACAAATGAAAAATACACTACCAATCTAGATGCTAAAGAGGTCAGTGGATGGACTCACAAGAGAGAGCATCAACTGTGGAAGTCGCTTCAAACGCTGAAGTGGGTTGTAGTTAAAAGAAAATAGGACATTGTTTTATCTTTTACAACTTCAGAACAGTCATAGTTCCCTATAACGCTGAAGTGATTTAACAAGAAACAACGAGAGATACACACCTCACTATAAACGACCAACAACTTACTTGTATTTAAATCTTGTTCAATGCTTCCTTCAGTTCTCACCAGTGGTGTATAAATAAGAGTACATCTTCCAATCAAGCAAAGGTGACTATAGATTGCATCGTGTAAGCAAGGCAACCCAAAAAGATATAACCTACATAACACTAAATCACAAACAAAATCGTTACAATTTTATTGCCTGTGGACTTTTATTTCTTTTTTACCTAACACCTACTGGTTTATGTATGTTTCAATGACACAATATACTACTCTCGAAAATCCCATCGGGATCTCTTTCTTTTTCAGAAGACAGCACATTGTTATGTAGTTTGCAAAAGAGTTGCATGCCGGCTTACCCCTCTTTTTGTACATATATCGTAAAGATGTGTTATAGAGGTTTCAACTGAAAGGGTTGTAGTTTACGTATTGCAGTTTAAGTTTGAGGATGGACTACTCGACATATTTGAGATTGTTTGAGCACTCTCGACGTTATTTTATTGAACTGCAAACAGGAACTATCTCACACATACCTATTGAAAATACTACCTACTTCTTTCTTGTAGGGTTTTTACGTTCCTCTTTCTGTCTGTTGTATCAATTTGAATATTTTTATAATACAAGCACTGTAGCAGGAATAGTGAGCTGATTATTTCATAACGCGCTACATGCTAAACAACATTTGACGTTGACGGAGTTGTAAATATTAGTTGTAAATGAACAGAATGATTTTCTTTGAAAAGGAACTACGCTGAAAGTTGCTACCAGTTCACATAAAATTAATATTTTAGTACGTAATAACATTAGCATTTCGATATTAAAGGGCGTAAGTGTACCCCCTACAGCTTAGCCTGAAATACCAGATCAATGTTTTAAATCTATTGTTATTTCTGTCTTTTGCGACTTTGTAGAACTGCAAATTTGCGTATTTCAGGAGCCCCAACGAGACACCTTACATGAATATTATATTTTTGTACATTCCAGTAGCTAAGACGTTGCCACAAAAGGACCCATACATGAATTTGAATATGGGTATCCCAATGTAGTATGGTAATAATATTATTGTATGAATGTATTTGCCTTATTATTAAAAGGGCAAAACTACTTCCAGATTTTGAAGAAAGGACGGTTCCTCTTTTAGGCCATCACAAACGTCATGTTTTAGTTACCGTATTATACTTGCGCCATTAATGTAGGATTTCACATTAGTCTCATAAAACATGTGACAAAATTATTATACGCACTTATTTAACGAAGGCAAGTAAATATTTCGCAAAGTGATGTATTACTGATCAATGAAAGTGAAACTTGATACTGTCAAAAAGGTTTTAGCCCAGTAAATTGAGTTCCAAATAGCGGCATAAATCAACATCCGTAAGTCAAGGTTTTCCTTCAATATGTCTATCTTTTTATCTGCAATTAGTAACTCGAGTAGCTTTGTCAGGCAAAAGGCATTTATTGTAACGAAAGTGGAGAGCATCATTACTTTGGCTTGTATAGTTAAAAGTAATCTTACATCAAATAGCTCGTTTCTCCTTTTTTTTTTAAATTTTCTAACGTGTCTCATAATTTTGGCAACGCGTTTTCTTCCTGCTGAGAGTGATATGCAAATCTTGCTTGTCATGGTTTAATTAGGTTATGCCAGTAACTTGTAAACAATATCATCAAAAGGCCGTTCTTGAAGAACTTTAATCACAGAGGTGTACAAAACATATCATTTTGTTACCTTTTTAACATAAATTGAGATGAATTTGAAAAGATAAAATGACAAATCTGAGCAACGTAATAAAGAAATCAAATAATATGGATAAACAGGCAGAGCTGCTTGCCTATAAATAGAGACAAAAGCTACATGGATTTTGCAACACTGTTTGGCACTCAAAAAGGTACTGACAAGTTTCAGAAAGTTTTAAAGAATAGTTTAACTGATGTAAGTAAAAGTGAACAGAAAAAATAGAAAAATAAAAAATATCCGAACTATCTGAACTATGTTTCTTTTTGAAAATGTTTACCTTCTAATAAAACAATCACCCAAAAGACCTCTTCCCAGGACAATCATCACCTACAAGTCGACAGAGCAACACCAAGTTGCCCGTATTTACAACCGCACTCAAAGTATGCATTGGCTGTAGTCCTTCCACACAAAATCATAAGTCTTTCTCAAGAAAATAGAAATGACAGGACCATTTAGCGTCTACGACACATCCTAAGAGCAATATTTTTAAACGTAGAAATCGACACACCCTCCCTCCTTAGACCTCCCGTAGGACGGCCATCAATAATCGCCCAAACATCAACATCCTTTCGGATTTTACCATTCCAATCAAAGGGGCATGACATAAAGCATGTAGTTCCATTCATAAATCATAAAAGTTTGAAATAGTCCTATGTATTTGCCGTAGTCATTTCC
>JAAAJZ020069728.1:0-14825 GCA_010015985.2 Actinopyga echinites
AGGTTCAGTTGTCTCTCATTCAGTATACCCGTACCTTGGTTGGAAACTGGGCAGTTAAACTTCATCTAAGTCATTCAGTATATACTGCGCGTCTATCAATTTTATCATGTTATATTTTGGTAAATCGGCTTTCCATAACAAATTTTGGAACAAACACCTCGTGTATTTTCACATGTACATTGTAAATTTTTACATATCATCACATGAGTTTACATATCATCGTGTATTTTAACATGATGATCGTACGTTTTAGTACATAATCGTATGTTTTTAGTACATGAACGTATGGTTTCAGTACATCAACGTATGCAGTTAGTACATGATCGTATGTTTTTAGTACATCACTTGAAGTGTCCCTTTTGGTGTGCATGGAGCTCGCCAAAAGGCTCACGAAGTATGGTACGCCAGAAAGAATAAATAACATGATGATCGTATGTTTTTAGATGTACAACGTGTACTTTTAAATGTACATCGTAAACAATTACATGGTCATCATGTATTTTAACATAATGAACGTGTACTTTAAGTACATGATGGTGTAAAGTTAGTACATGATCGTGTATTTTTAGCACATGATCGTGTACTTTTAGTACACGATCATGTCTTTTTACATGATGGACGTATCTTTTTTGATGATCAACGTACAACGTGAGCCTTTTGGCGTCCCATAAAATACATGAATCTTTTATGTGCACATTCGTCAAGTAGATTAATAATTCATCCATGCATGAGGAGTGAAAGACAAGTCTACCTTCGTAATCCTGACAGTGCATGCTCACTTAGCATAACTAATAGCATTCATGGACATGCAGGTCCATGCAGTCAAATATTCATAGACCTGGAAATATTTCTGAAATTTTAACAATAAAGCAGTTACAGTAGCTAGCACTTATTTAACATTGGAAAATGTCAGTTTTGTTATTTTTTTAATACTTAGATCTAGGCTTCATTGCAGACTGCAGCTACATGCAGCCACACTATTGAAGGGGAACTTTAAATTTGGCAATAATTACTTGATGATCCTCCTCTCACACATACTGGTTCATGCAAATCAATGAGAAAACCATTGAATCATTGCATCATATTCATAATGTACACACATAGGACTACACATACTTAACAGGCGGTGGTTGGACCAGTTAATGGTTAACACCAGGACTTAATTATAAAGAATCTGTAACATGCATAGTTTGAAGGACTGGAGGAATAACCTAATTATTGTTCAAATTTGGTACCATAAACTGAACTTTTGAGATTTTATCCCTTTTTAATCCCAAAACTGGTGGGACCAGATCAAGTATAGATTTTTGTTATTTTACCGCCTTCTGAAGCAAAATGGTAAAATGCAATGCAAGTCAGAATAAATTAATCTGGTGTTACTTTACAAAATATTTGGGCTGGATTTCATTGCAGTGTGGCCAACATTTCTTTCAATCACTAATTCTGCCCATATGAAGTCTTCCCCATGATGGCTGAACCTGCATATATGAATGCTGCACATGAAAGCCAATCTGTAACTACTTCAGAATTAAGTCTACAGTTCATACTGACTGCACTTTCCACTTTCACAGCAAGAGCACTTAATTTACAAGGATGATGCACTTCCTTGCTATCATCCCTAACACCATTCATCAATGCCGTATTTGCTTTTAAATGAAGACTGCATCCAGGGCTGGAGAAGTGACGGCTGACTGGATAGCCAGCAATAAAATTAATCATTCTGAGTTAATCTGCTGGCACTGAGAAGAATGTACCAGAGACAGCATGAAATTTGTCTTACTGTACAAACCTTAAATTGTAGCTCACCTAGCTAGTGCATGTATAATTTTCAAGTTGACTGAGGATAATTTTTTTCTTTTTGAAAAAGGTTGAACTCTGCCCTAGAAGACTTAGGTGTGGGGGATACAATAGAAAAAAATACTGCAATGAGGTAGATGTCTTAACGGCCTAGTGTTTTTTTGTTTTTTTTTGTCAAACTTGAATGGAATCTAAATCAAAGCTTCATACAAGTAAGGACTTCAGGGAGAATATGGTGTTCATGGCACAGGAAAATTTTCGTTGTTTTATAATTGCTCCTTCACTTGAAATATTTAAATCTAAGTTCAGAACAGACTCACTTTTTAAGTAATTTCCTTTTCTGCGAGTTCTGATTTGTATTTTGACGGATGATTTTATGTTTTATGGTTCGTTACTTTTTGAAGTTTCATGATTTATGTTTTCCTTTTAGCTATGGTTTTCGCCCAGATCACTCTACACAATTAGCAGTTGTGGATTTAGTAGATAGGATTACAAATGCCTTTAATAATAAACAATTTGGACTAAGTATATTTCTAGATCTGTCAAAAGCTTTCGATACTGTTAATCACAAAATCCTTTCAGATAAGTTATATCATTATGGAGTACGAGGTCTTTCGTTAAGCTGGTTACAAAGTTACTTAAGCAACAGGCAACAGTTTGTTAATTTCAAGTTTAGTAATTCAGATCTAGAAACCATCACCTGTGGTGTTCCTCAGGGATCAGTCCTTGGTCCTCTTCTTTTCCTTATTTATGTAAAAGACATTCAGTACACCTCTTCAATTTTATCATTTATATTATTTGCCGATGACATAAGCATATTCTTTGAGCATCATGGCCTACACCAAGCAGTTGAAATTGTTAATTCTGAATAATGCTTAGTGTTTGATTGGTTCAGGGCGAATAAGTTGTGTATTAATATTGACAAAACTGAGTTTATGATTTTTCCTCATTTGTGTAAGGTCTTTCCTCAATTGTATCTCCAAACTGTGTTGGTATGTTTTATTAAAGAGTCATTTTGGTTGTTTAAATTATCCTTTTAATGATGTTGGCACTAATCCACAGATCAAAGTATTGTCCTCGATAAATAAGTCTGAACATAGTACTGCAGCTGAGTGGTGTTGTTAAGGATGCCAAAATCAAATTAAAAGGATTGCACAAATAACACACGCACAACTCCTGCTTATAAGCTAAACATTGGTGTTTATACCATACTTTAGCCCGTCTTGTAAGTTTTCGTTATATCTCCTTCCGCATAACAGCTCCCTGGTCAGATCAGAGGACATTGCAGGTATAGTATGCAGAAACTAGAACCATGAAGTACAAATATTTACCCTTCTAAACTAACGTACTGTAAGTTACCAAGTTTACCAAACAAGAGGCTACTATCATTAAAAATATAACCACTCAAGAAAACACACAAAAAACACTTACAGGTTTCAGTTTGCAAGTAAGTAGTAACTTGTAACTAACTGGGACACTGTTTGTGTAACTCTTAACCAGAGTGAATCCAAGCAAGAAACTGTCTATTAGCTATATGTTGTATCCCTCAATCAGCTGTCTGGGCTGAATAAGGGGCTTTTCCACATAGTTAGCTGAGTTAATGGGTCACATCCTGCCTTAGTAGAGCTGCTTGTCAATCTGTTACATGTAAGTAGTCACACAGATGGTACCTCAGTCTCAACATCCAGTGTGTTAGTCTCAACATCCAGTGTGTTGCTAGCTTACAATGTAGGCTTTCAACAAGTAAAGACTTTCAGATGAGCCCAGTCAGTTTGCAGGAGAGGCAACATTTTAGTATAGGTGAGTTCAAAGAGATCTAAAATTAGCAATCTATGATAAATGGACACATACTAATCATGGTTTCTATGTTAGTGGTGGGGGTAGGGGAGGGGACTGTCTAGTAAGTTTGGTAGAGGTAGAAACTTGAGTCAAAATGAAAACAACTAAAGCATGAAAAAGTGGGATGTCAATTATTCATGAAAACATTGTATTCCCCCTACAAACTATATGACTACTCTGTTTGCATAATTTCTTGAAAGACTGTCAAAAATTGACAGATTAGCTACATAATCAAAATGAAATATAAATCTAAAATTTACAAAAAATCTGTTATAGATTATTGCACTTTGCATGGTAATCATATGTAGATTTGCCTTTCGGTAAAAAAAAAAACATTCTAAAATGTTAAAAAATTTCATGCATACATGCATTTCTACCAAAAGTAAGGTACTAATGAGTTACTAATGCAAAAAATTGCATAATATGAATATGAAATAAGAAACTGTTGCTAGCACACCACAAGTAACATTTTAACGCTGGACTGAAATAAATTAATTACCTGAAACACCTTTCCCCAAAAGTTCTTTTCTTGCTCCAGCATGCCAACTCAAGTATTCAAGTACAGGCACCAACACATGATCACACTTACCAAGTACCTTTAATTGTCACAATAAATTTTTAAAATATTTCTGCATTATTTCGGTAGTGGTCATTTTCCTCTAGTCATGTCATCTAGGTTTAGTATGTCCTTTTTTTCTATCTACATGATCTGTTATAATATCTACATGAGGAATAAAAGTGAAGAAAAGTCTTAACCTCCTTGTGTTACATTCCTTCATGAGTTATTTGTGTCATTTTTGATAAATCTAAAAGTATATGTGTGATAAGAAAATATAAGTTACTGACTGAACTTACACCTAGTGTTAAAGTGCACCTAAAGTCAAAAATTTTTAGAAATAAATGTCACAAAGATTGAAATATTAATCGCTTTGGTCCAACTACCATCTTCATAAGACATTGCTATGTTAAGATATAGAATGCTGAAGTTAATTCACTCAATTCAAAATGGTAGACTGCACAATAATTTGTGATGTCATTCTTGTACTACTCATATTACCTTCATTGTTTTTCTTTGTGTACCTAAAACCATTGCACCTTGTTCCAAAGTGTGATCAAGGTGTAATTGCACTGGAGTGACTTTACGATACATGCCCTCTCCTCACAAAATGCTGAGTAAGAATAAAGTAATTCCTTCAAGGTTATATACACATTTTCATTACAAAAGAAAACAAAAGCAGGCAATGTTAGTTGTACAAGAAGGTCATCACTGACAAACTATTGTGCAATTGGCTATTTTAAAAATTGTGAATAAATTTAAACATTTTATAGCTCAGCAACTGAATAAGCTATGAAGACGGGAGTTGGACCAATCACATTCCTTTTCCAACCTTTGCAAGATATATTTTTGAAGTTTTTGACTTCAGGTACACTTTAATGGCATTGTATATGCTACTTTACTTAGTAACGGTCTAACAATGGGAATCATAAATTAAATATAGCAGACAATAATACATAAATCTCAGCAGACAGAAAGTATCCTCTGTTTTTAAGATGTTGCTGTGTGTTGCCACAAGTGGCCACCAGTTTCAAAAATGATCACACATATGGAAAATTTTTGGCCTTATTGGCACAGCAAGTAATCTCGTCGGCCATGCACACACAGCACACTGCATAGCGGTTAGATTGTTTACTTTCACAATCATGAATGAACACCCATAGCATGTGTGTGGGTGACGAGTGTCCCTGTTATATCATCACTGGGATTGGTACTCGAGTCAGCCAAAGTTTTCAGAAAAAGTGTCCTGATTGGAGGCCAATTTACAACCTGTTCCTCTCAGCAAAAGAAAACCTGTATTACATCATTGGAAAGAGGATAAAATGACCTTCGTTTCACAAGCAAGACAGGTTTCTACCACATTCTCACTGCTTTCAGTACTAATCAAAGTGGCAGCAACCCCTTTTTCGTCACCGCTCATCTCCATTGCAACAGGTGGATTATTGGCTAAAACGGCATAAATTTCTTCAATTTACAACCACTTCCCCAAATCATATGGATTTAAAACTATACCACTGTAAAAAAGAAGAATTATTTAATGGAATGCCGAGCGAGACAATTGACTACATATCATGGTTTTCAAATGGGAGGTAAAAGTATGTGAAAAGTGTCAAATTTTCACTGTGATTCCACGTGCTTAAGGTGATCAATCGCAACGAGGCGAGCAAATGCGCACAAGTTTTTAATATGGTTATTACGAAGCGCGCAAAAGTTCTGTGAATTCATTTACTAAACTTTTCTCCCCATTACAGTGTTTTACAAGTCCAAATCACTGCCTTTATCCGTATGTCCGATCTGTCTGAACATTTTTGTTTAACCCTAAGAAAAAAATTATTCGATGTTTAAGAAGATATAAAATTATTTTGAATTCATTTCTACAAATTTTGTTACTTTAAACCGTAGTTTACGTGTGCTCCCGCTATTTACAATTTTAAATTCCCAACAGCAATTTGCAATTACCAATAACAATATAGATTGTACATTCATTTTTTTTTTTTTTTTGTGATGCCACATTCCTGTTTTACCTATGCCACCTTGACTAGATGTGATATTCCCTTTTAAAAGATAGATTTTAATGTGATTATTTCAAAGACTTGCGAATGATTAGCTCTGGAAAATGAGAAGCCCTTTGTGAATAAAGCTGAGATTAATATTATACTGTACACCAGGCCCGTAGCCAGACAAGGTACTGAAGGCAGGTGAAGAAAAAGTAAAACTTATGAACTCAGGAAAATAGCAATTCCTTCGAAGAAAGAGTAACTTTTTTCAAATCCTTCATAAATTTACAAACAGGTACCAATGAGGATGTCGTTACTACAATCATGGCCGGAAGGAGCCTTGAACAACGTCAGTCAATCCAAGAGGCTTATAAAGCCAAATTTAAGAAGGTATGTTTCATTACACAGCTAAATTAAGTACAACTTAAAGGACAATTTTCACGTTTGCCATAAAGTATGTCAATACATACCGTAGCCTGCGGGACTGGCCGGCACCACGGTGTGCTCGATTGGCCATGGGTGTGAGTAATGGAACGACACAGTCGTCTTCCTTTCTTGGAGTTTGGGGGAAAATAAAGTAAAAGTCTTGTGATGCTATATTGGTTGAAATGCAAGAAATATAATGGACAAATTCTGCGTTGTGTATGATGACAAAAGCAGAGGTTTAATATCGACTTGTAGGAGATGTTTTGAAGCAATTCGCCTGAAATCGAAAAATTATAAAGCACTTTGAAATTTTAACGTGCTCATAATCGCTCAGCACTTAAAGGTACACCTATAAATCTCATTGAAACCACGAATACAGTTCGAAGATCAAAGCCATGAAGTATATTGTTCCTATCTTTGCGCTAAGAAGATATTATTGTTATATTATTATATTATTATTGTTATATTAATATACTATCTTATTATATAGATCTATACACAACTAGCTTATAGGCTAGCAGCTGAGCTAATCAAATTTGCCAACAGATATCGGCTTACCACATATCAAGTTAAGCATTCTCTCTAAATCGGATAGAGTGAAAAATCACTCTAACAGAGTGAAATCGGGGACCAATCCGAGTTTGGATTGAAAACTTGAAACCGAATAACAGTTATTCTTACTCTTTTAGACTGAATATTTCGATCGCAATTTCGATCCATCCCCGATTTCACTCTTGTGGATTTAGAGAGTATGTCATTTTATTAGTCTCTAGAATTTTCCAGCTGTTCTTGTTAAACAGATCGGTACGGATATGAAAAGAGGTTTTCTCGAGCAGAATGTTATGGAAAATTGCTTTTTCTTGTTCGTTTCCTTTCTTAACTAGGCTATTAGTTTTCCGTTAAAATAAACTGGTAAAGACAGGGTGTGACGTTTTCTGTAGCCCCTGTGTACGTCTGCTGTGATGATGTGTATGTGAAGTAACCCGTGTCTTCTAATTTTACTAGGATCTTTTGGATGATTTGAGGTCAGAGTTGAGTGGCAATTATCTTTATGCTCTCGAAGGTCTGATTTCCGACCCAGCAGATTTCCACGCTAAGCACATCAAGGGGATTGTGTCAGTAAGTCTCAATAAATTTTGAAATCAAAACTTACTCCTCTTAATTTTGGTAAAATTTTAACAGGACCTGAACTTCTTCAAATATCATTATGTATTTAAGAGCTGTCAAAATCAGACAGAAATTACGCCAACCAACTTTTCCAGCAGCTGCCAGAGAGTTTGGAAATGTGGGGGTATGAAGGAAAAGAATTTTTCGGAGGGAAGGCGAGAGCGATGACACGTCACCTGCATGTGTAGGAAGAATAGTTAGGGGGTAGGACGGGAAAGGGACTTCTTCAGGAGAAACTTTCATGTCCACTTCCCTGAGCGGAAAATACCACCTTCATTTTCATCACGATGGCACCGTCTTCTGAGTCCGGTACCCCCGAGTCCAAGCTAATTCCGATTCCGATAACCGCCATTCCATGCCAATCCCGTGCCCGGTAGCCCAGAGTCCTATAGGACCGAAATCTTAGTTGAATCTGAGACCAGGCCATGCTAAAAGGTACGAGTACTGCTCCTGAACTTGGGAATGCTAGAGGCCAGGACCAGAGACAACCAGTATAGTTTATTACAATTTTAAATTACCTCTCCCTCCTCTTTCAAGAGAAGATGAACATTGTTTCCACAAATTTTGAATAATGATCATAAGTCCGCTTCATGTAATTTTAATTTTTGTGGATTCGGCTGGATTCAAATCAGAGTCCGAATCCCGCGGCAGCCCATTCCGGGTCATTCCCGATTCCGGTACCTCGAGTCCCATTCGAGCCCATTCCGAGTCCAGTAAAAAATGGACTCTAGTCCGGAACTGAGTCCGAGTCTGGACTCCGAAATTACCGTGTGTTTGCCCAACTTCTTGGTACAGCCTGTTACGTAGTCATGGGAGCCTTTTCTGGCGTGTGGAACATCCTCTGCGACTGGAACTCGATTAACAATCGCAACAGTCACATACAGTGCTGTAGTAGGCGTTGGGTCCAAAGGCTCACCGTGGGGTCTCATGTGCGGTCAAACAAATGACATGTTTAGAGGAGCGGTACCATTTGTTTTGAGCAAAAAATGGAACCAACAAATATTGCGTGTATGGTCTCAAACACAGTTGGGAAGGACTTACATGTTTTATGATTGGCTAGCGTATGACTTCTTATCCAAGACGAATCATCAGGCCGACCTCTTTTCTAGTGACTCATACCTATGGCAAGCCGAACGTTCAATAAATAGACAATCCAAGATTATCGGTCGATAATCCAAGATTATCAACGATAAACCAGGTTTATCACGAGATAATCCAATTAAGATTCTCAAATAACTTGGACTATCGACTGATAATCCAAGATTATCGACCGATAATCCAAGATTATCAACATTATTTTTGATAATCCAACATTATCGGTCGAGAATCCAAGATTATCTAACTTTATTTTGATAAACCTGGTTTATCGGTCGAGAATCCAAGATTATCGGTTGATAATCCAAGATTATCAAAACTTGTTTTGATAAACCTGGTTTATCGGTCGAGAATCCAAGATTATCCAACTTTATTTTGATAAACCTTGATTATCGGTCGAGAATCCAAGATTATCAAAAGAAATTTTGATAAACCTGGTTTATCGATCGAGAATCCAAGATTATCATTATCAAATTTCTGAGCTGACAGTTCTACACATATATCACCGAAACGGCTTTCTTTCAGTGGTCAGAAATAATCTTGGATTTTCGATCGAGAATCCAAGATTATCAAAGTAATACTGTATATCGGGCGATAATCCAAGATTATCGGGATAAACCTGGATTTTCATTTGATAAACCAAGATTATCAGTTGATAAACCGGGTTTATCATTGATAAACCAAGATTATCATGAGATAAACCTGGTTTATCTTTGATAATCTTGGATTATCGATTGATAATCCAAGATTATCGGTCGAAAATCTTGGATTCTCGACCGATAATCTTGGTTTATCGGCCGATAATCTTGGATTGTCTATTTGGTGAAGATTCGGCTTGCCATGCCTCTCTCCGTGGCCGCTCTTCAGCTGCTGTTGTTTTTTCGTGACTACGAGATTGCACGAGGTGTAATTGGTGTAATTGACTCACTTGACCTTTGACCTACACTTCTTGTGTTCATTCCGAATAAGCTTATTGTTAATCGTCACCTTAACTGTATAAAATCACTTTTTGGCTGATCAACTGTCCACCCTAATCTATTGATATAATGAAAAAGGAAAACAGTCACGTTGATCCATTTAGCGTCGTCGAATCCTCGTGAACAAGTATGGTTTATTTTAAGTCACTTCGTCAATCGATTATGCACTGATCATCAGTACCACTCAATGAATTTAGGGGAGCTTTCTAACCACGAATATAAATGTAATTAACAAATACCTAAGCGTGGAGATGTACAGCTTTTAGAACACAAACAAAAACATTTTCATCGGTGTTATAACTACCAGCAAAGGCAAATATCATATCTTGCACAGCATCCAGTTCCTCTGAAGCATATGTCCAAATTTCAAACACGTACATTTCTAGGAGGATATTTGACCTTGGATTCTATTTTGGTACTGAAATTTTTCGATACTTTTCAAATTATACAATGCTACAAATGGACTAATTTGTGCTTTAAAGAATTTGCAACATGTCGTAGTAATACACACTGAAATGGTGTTGCAATTAATGTAGGTGTATCCTTCGATCTTCCTAGACACATTCAATTAAGAAATGATTGTTATTTTAAAGGATATGTTATGTGAAGTAGTTCAATTTTAATAAGCACTGGACTGTTGCTACAGTTGAACCTACTCTTTTCTTTTTCATCACTCCTTAAGCCTAACCCTCCTACTGCGTGGTTTCCTCCGGAAACAATATTCCTTCAAAACTATGATTCATTTTCTGATGTTTGGAGTTACGGAATACTTCTATGGGAAATCTACTCCCTAGGTAAATTAAATTGTTGAATCAGTTGCTTATCATTTCTAAAATTTAAAAATGTTCGAGGTAGCCGATGTTTTTGCCTAAACGATTTTAGGACAAACGTGTTATTGTAACGTATTATAACTACACAACAGGCAGGAATCTCCTATTGTCCACAAGAACAAATAATAACAATAGACATGCAGCAAATTCAAAAGGATAAGGACTGTACTTTGAAGCGATTGTCAGAGTGCATTTTTAATGGTTTAGAGGCCACGTTGCTCTCTTCTTCCTATCCGTATCTATTCCTTTCTATTTTGAAGCAAAACTACATCGGGATAATTGTTTACGTAACTGGAAAATCAATTTATATTCACAAACATGATTGATTGTTTTGTCCATAATATAGTAATGAATAAATTTAAAGGTGATCGGTCGTCTTAAAATATTCTTTGTGACGTCAGCTTCTTCTTGACATGTTTCTGTAGTCGTCACTGTTCAGCGGATACACCGTACAAGCATGGTATAGCTAATCGGTAAGCAAGAAGAAACTGCATATAGCTGTATACCTACTATCTATACCGATGCCGTCATAGCTACTTGTACGGTGTATCCGTTGAACAGTGACGACTGCAGGAAAATGTCAAGAAAAAGGTGACGTCACAAAGAGTATTTCAAGACGACCGATCACCTTTAAATATGTAACTAGCAAGGAATATATGTTTTGAAAATTTTAAGAGGTTATTGACAAACTGGCTGACGCTTCGCCATGAGAAACTGAACCTCTAAAAATGGTGTTTTCCAAATGTCACCATTCCATTGTTCAAGTGGGGTATTTCACATTACATACTCCATTGCGGTAAGTTTACCACAACAAATCCTCCTGGCAATTCGATGATAATTCTGTCTCTATAACGTCACCACTTCGCCAACCCTCCGACCCACTAACATCCGCCGAAACAACAATGGGTTATACATTTTTGGCGTTGCAGAAATTTATACACTGTGGATCCGAATTACCGATGGAGAAACAGTTCCACTAGAAACTAACGTGACTGGCAAAATTCAACAGAGTACAAAACCCAAAAGAGACAGCGAGGACGGCTTCAAATGTTCCAGAAGGGACAATTTTTCCCTTCCCAATTTACCCAGTTAGGCCGATACGTCATCGCCTATATTACCTAGCCTGGAGATGTCCTGTCAACCTGTTATTTCAAGTAAACTCCTGGATCGTATGGTCTTGTTTTCCGTTGTTATTGAACGTCAAATATATGTTTACATTTTCGTCCTTCAGTTTCCCATCGACTTAACACTGTGTACTTAACTATACTAAGAGAACGTAACACTTAGACTTGATCATGCATTCAAATTCATTTAATCAACTCTGATCAATAAACCGTGAAGTTTACTCAACTGTCCTTCAGCTATGACGTCACAAAGTGCGCAAGTGGTCAAACTTTTATTGGTTCAGGCCGGGCAGGCATGATAAAAGGATTGGCTCAGTATATGATCTTATCAATTGTGGACTGACAATCACTGAAGATAAGGCAGGTCACTGTAAATGTAAAGTGACAAGTCAAATAAGGATAAAGAATTCCAGACTTTCCAACAAATGAGATGAAATGTTTAAGGGCACCTTTAAAATTTTTCTTTTATTTTTATTTCTCAAAAACATTAGAGAAATTGACATGTGGCTAGCAAACACCTGGTAGTTCACCTACAAATATACAGGTGTGGGTTAATTAATGTCCTCGATAGAATATACTTAGCCCACACATACTCATCAGTGGTCGTCCAAGCATTCTTAAAGGGGCTGAGAGCAAACGGATAGGAGTACAAGATACTATTGTCAGATCATACCATGCCAGCTGTAAGATTTTTTTTTTCTTTGGCCAATGACTGAGGGGTAGGGAACCCACAGGAAGGAGCTACAAATGCCCTCCTTGCTCCACCCACCTGGTAAGCCTCCACTGATACAAGTAATCTTTACTGTTTTAATAATGTGACTATTTTGACATCTCTCCTATCTCGAATTCACTTTTCCTCCTCAACCAACAACCTGTTTTCTTTTCAGTTCCTAATATCCCTCATCTTTGTTCCCTGTCCCTCCCACATCTCTAGCCATCATCCTCATCAGAAGGCAGTACTTCTGTTTTCCCTCTTGAAGAAACATGACCATTTTTTGACCACTTGATCATAAGCCAGTAATGCATATACTTAGATGGTTGTGAGAAGAGAAGATACAGCTGGCATTTGTAGGAGGGCATTTGTAGCTCCTCCCTGTGGATTCCCTTCCCCTGCCCACTCACTTCCCCGCAATCATTGGCCAAAGAACAAAAAATACAGCTGGCATGGTATGATCCGAAGTGAATCTGATTTTCAGGAAGTTTTCATACCACAGTTGTTATTCTCCTTTACAGTCTAACTTCAGCTTTCTGCATTTTCATGTCCCCACACCACACCTTGCATTCTCCCTCTTACACACTTTTTTACGCAATTGTATATACCTATAAATGGTGTGTACAGTTCTGAATCAGTAATCAATAACTTTTGGCAGTATTTCTTTACACATATGGACATATTTCGAACTCCAGGGTCCAATATCTGTAGGAAGACTTTTTACCACCTCATTCATGTCAACCAGGGGCATACTCAATTGGGGGCATGGCCTCTCCACACTCAGTCCTCAGTAGGAGCAAAGTGATAACTCTTTAAGATTAATTGGGGGAAGTGGTTATGAGGGTAAATAGCTACTTTCCAACCCTACCCAATCCCCCTTCCCCTTTCTTCTCATATTTTTACATAAATCAGTAATGACTTACCATATAAGCCCCTGAAGAGAACTGAAAAATATCTTACTCACTCTGAATAATATGTCCGCTCTCCCCCTCCCTACACCACCCTGAATATCCAGTCTAGCTATAGGACTGCAAGTGACTTTGCATATAACATAACCTCTATTTCCATGCACAGAAATGCAAATCACGTTTGAAAAGGAAGCAATTTATGCTGATTTGGAATTTAGAATGAGTATCCAAAAACCAGTTGTACTGTACTTGTACTAATGATGTTAGTGCTCACATTACAAGCTTGTATCAAACCTGGAATAATTTACTTATGTCTGAATGGAAGAAAAAGTACACTCAGATCTTTCTTTTACTGAATTTCCCCTTCCTGCATCTGTCAGTGTCTCTCCTCTACACACAAACCTTACATTAGTTACACCATTCGAAGGCTTCATGTGGCTATATTGTTTGCAGTATTAAGTTAGCTAGATGAGTAGATCCTGATATTCTAGACTCTCAAGAATACTTGTGATCTATAAGGGAGCTTTTTCTTTGACTGAAGTTTCCAAGGTTATAGCTTTAAAACAAAAAAGCAAGCAGTCATTTGCAGGATGTCTGATGTTTCTCCTAACATGGATTTTCACTTTAACAACTGCAAGTATCAATTACCAAACCACCAAAGAAGTGTGCAGATAGTTTTTCCATTCTATTTACTGTTCACACCCTCCATAAGATGCCTTAAATAATCTGATGCTTTCCATCACAATATGTGCTAATCCACACATTTGCAATAAGAACATACTGTATCTCTTCTTGCTATAAAATGGAAGTCATAATTATAATGAATTGATTCACCAATTTCAGTTTCAATGAGACAGCTTAACATTCTCGTTCCTTCACTCTGATTCATCCCCATACTCTCTCCTCACTTTGTCTCTCCCCTACCCTACCCCCTATAGGCTCCTTCCACTTTCCTACAAAGAGTACATGTACAATGAGATGCAGAAGGATTCTTTCATAAGTACTCTACTCCTCTTATTAGTCATTCCCTTCATCCTTGACTCTCTACATCTTCCACATACAACTGTACTATCCTTCCTGACCTACAGTAGTTTTATGGATTCCCTGAATTGTTTATTCCATCTTCATCAAGCTTTGGCTCTTTGTAACACACACATTTCACTTCATATTTCTGTTATGCCTCCTCCTGTCCTAGTACTTACACTTCATACCTACTCCTTACCTACTTAGCAGGCTGTACGGCATATTCCTTGTTCAGTCATATCCCTAACGCCTGCAAAGGTTAACACCGAACAAATTTGTTTGGATATTCATAGAAATATGTTGCCCGCCCAGCGGACGTGTATTACTCATGCACCTGTATTGGCTGCACTCGTAATACCAACGTCCGCGAACTT
>JAAAJZ020070829.1:0-14807 GCA_010015985.2 Actinopyga echinites
CAAGAAAGAGAGAAATTCTTACAACAAGTTTCAGATGCCTGTAAGTTCAAGAATGGTACCTACTTTGAGTCGGTCACCTGAACATTATGGAAGGCTTCAAGAGTGTTATCACAATATATTCCATGAATGATATCACCATTACAAATACTGATCATAAGATGATGGAATGAGATCATTTACGGCGATTTGGAGAATTGTTAAAGACAGTTTTTGGGGCCATTTAAAGATGGTCTGAAGCCAACCTTAGGTAAAACTGGATGTAGGCTTAGGCTAGGCTTCGTAAATTTCTTCTAAAAATGGCAGTAAATGCTTATTTTAGACAGATTTTGAGCTGATATCATCTCATGCTGGAGTTTCTTTACTTCGAGATGTTTGTTTGTAGGCCATAACACGCTTGGCTAACATTTTATATGCAGTGATCGACTCAAGGTACTGACCGAGTCAAGGTACACTCACTATAAATTATTTTTAGAGTTGTTAGCAAGACCCTGTCAGTCAGTCATCTCTCATTGCAAGAGTAAGAACGACTCTTACCTCCTGGGAGATTTACTTTTCAAATCCAAACAACCATTATTTTAAAGCGCTATCATTTAAAGAATCACGAAAAAGGTTATTTAATCTAGCTTTAATTTTTTCAATTGGCTTGGAAGAAGATAAACTTAGCTGAAAGATGCATGAATCGGTTTCAGAAAAGAATCCATAATGCATACGCATATACGTACCTGCAGATGCAAAAAAGAACTGATGAAATTCGAAAAATGGTTGGTTTTTGTTCTAAATAGAAAGTGTGTCGCAGTCTTCTTCATCAAAATGAAAAGTTATTCTCTCTCCCTTCAGTTTTTAGAAACTTGAACAAAGATTTTGAAAACCAGTTGCATCGCTTTTATTTTATAACCTTTGTCGCACTATCTTTTCCGTGATGAACATATATTGACACTGTTAAGTGTGACTTAACACATGCAAAAAGAATAAGCAAATAGAGCAGTAGTGGCTGTTTTCATACAGAAATAGTTCCTTTATACATGAGGTCACACCTAACAGGGTCAATGTAGGTCTGGTGGTGTACTTTTGCATGTCTGCCTGGTCAGTACTTCGTGGTCTTCTTCGTCGGTTTGCTTATCGTTGATGCTCGTCGGAATTTAAACTCGTATGCTGTCATGTATAGTGTTCTATTTCATGTAAGACAAGTGGATGTAGTTTCCTGTAGTTTCATGTACGCTTTAGCCTGTATCAGTTTCATGATACATTTACTTGCACCGAAAATCGTTACTGTTGTATAAATACTCGAAACTATTTACAACTACACTGTGAAAAATATCAGTACAAGTACAGAATGTCTGTACAATTACACAAAAAGTTAAGAAATACAAAAGGAATACAGAAAAAGTGCTGTCAATCAATTGATAACACTTTTTTCCATTCATTTTGTATTTTTCTCTTCTGTAATGTTCAGACATTTTTAACAAACTCGATGACACCCTAATTAGTTCACGTACTGGTGTGTCTCCAACACAGCAAGCAGAAAGCTTTTCTAAATAGCAGGAAACTTAAAGAGCTTGCAGCTGGCTGTATGAACAAGATAAAGTTGTTGCTCTAAATAAGGCGGGGTCACGTACAGTAGAGCTATTTCAGGTAGGATAAACGGTCCAATTTTTGTGAGTTTTAGTTAAAATCTTATCCATCCCTCATTAGAAACAAATTTGGCAACCAGTGTAAATATAAGAGTTTACTTCAGAGAACTACGAAAATAAAATATAGACTAATTATTTCGTGACGTCACATCAACAGACAGCGTTTATCTGACATGCGTACAAAAATTGGATTGATTTTCAAACAAATATTGCTCTCTTGAGTGATATATAAGTTATGTAATGGTAGCAGAACAGTTTATCATGAGACAAAGCAGGATCAGTTATTGATAAAGCATGACCCTCCTTAGAACAAAGTCGTGAATAAAAAAATATTGGCCCAGTTTTGAAAACTTCGGATGGATTTCCGATTGGAAATACTGTAGTGTGACCTGCCCTTAACACATTAAGCCAAGAAGAGAAATTTTCCTTGAATGGGACTTTTGATGTTACAGAGCCTAAGTATGAAACCCACATATAACTCTCATCACTATGAACATTTCAGTTTTGGAAAAAGTTAAATTTGGAACATCTAGATATGTGACGGCCGCGGGGTCAGTGCTGGGGTAACAGATTATTTTGGTGTCTTTGCATTACGAGGCTGCAGTTTGTGTATGACTTTCTGCAATTATAAATATTTGCCATTTCGTCTTTTCTGTGGAAAGTGGGAAAAATGATCTTCCCAGCTGGGAGACTTATTTTTTTAACATTTTTAATATTGATACAGCTCCCATTAACAAGAATGATGTAAATCCTAATTACCACCCCGAATTTTATTAAATATAAAGTTGTTTATAACCACGAATGTTGTCTGTGACATATTAATCTCCTTAACCATTGGAATACTTCCTTTCAATGTAAGTATACTGTTATTATTCACTCCTAGCTGCATCATGATTTGCATGATTGCATTTTGCTTTATCGGATTGCTCAGTGGTGCACATTGCATAAATTTTCTTTGTTTTTTACTATTAGTTTCATTTTTTATGAATTAGATGGTCTTCAGTTTTGTTCTCTTTTTCAAAGAGAAACAAAACTCAATTGAAATAAATTGACTCAATTGTTTATTCACGGACAGTACTGGGTGGATAATGTTTCATCACTGGGCAGTGTTGGGTGCTTAAACCGAAGCCAACACCTCATGCTGTACATGAAACAGAGATACAACTCAACACATTCACAAAACATCGTATTATAATATGTCATTGTCACATACCTTACCACAAGCCTGGTGGCAAAATTGTTGTTCTTAGCAATTAAATAACTTTAAAAATCTTTTAAAATGGAAATAAGGCCAATTGCAGGAAAGAAGCCATGAAGTTACAATTAAGGCATGAGAGCAAAAAGATGTTCTTTGCTTAATTTGAATGAATTGAAGACTAAACTCATTTTTCAATTTGCATTAAGTGTTGTCGTTAAAAGCGTTCATTTTAGCACGGTCAATTTGTTGGAAGGCTTCATTCGTATGGAATATGAGAACACTTTTTGGGGTGGGGGTCGGTTGGGGTGGGATTGGGGTGTCGGGTATGTGGGAGGCCATTTAAACTCTTTCATGTGATAATATTTTCATGAGGGATTTTATCCAATGGGGAAGAAGATTTTGAAGCTTTGCAACTGACAACGTTAAAAAAACAGATGAATCTGTTTAGTTATTAATCAGCATTGTTTTTTCTGCTCACAAAAGGTGGGGACTGAATTCAGTCAAACCTTCACCAGTGGGTGAATATGCTACCTCAATGACAAGGCTTTAGGATGTAAAGAGTATGTCAACAAAAGCAAAAGTTGCCATTGACTTACCCAAACAATGCCCTTATGATGGCGGCCGTCAGGGTGGTAGCTAGACCAGTTGTAGTTCTGCCTAAAAGGTAAAGGGTTTGAAATAGCATAGCCACCAGAATGAAGAAAGCACTTAATGGGTAGGGAGTATTCATGAATTTTTGCCCAATCTTGATGAAAAACAAGAAAGAACTACCCCAAAAAATACCCAAAAGCTGTTGATTTATACTTACTTAAAAGTACTTAAAAAGACAGTTTAATTTTCAAATCATTACAATTGCATGTAAATTGAGTACGGGTACCACTGGGCAGTAATTGTTTCAACATCTGGCAGTAATGAGATTACAGGGCAGTAATTGTTTATTCACGGACAGAACTGGGCTGTTAATGTTTCATCACTTGGCAGTGTTGGGCGGTAATTCCAAATGCTGAGTGTCCCTGCCCAACATAGCTACAACCCTGTGGCTGTGTATTGTTTTGAGGGCAGTCTATGCACCATTACTTCTGTCATCCCTCCAAGTTTTTCAAATGAACTTGTTTCTCGTATCAGTATTGTTTCAGTTGCTTCATATCCGGTAACTCGTTTATGCATATCATGCAATGGAACCACACTTGTATCATTTTTCACTTGACTTCAAATTACATGTCACTTTATTGGTATTCTTATATTCTTAAATCTGAGAAATAATGTGGTAATTAACAGTACAGGTGTACTCTGATTAATTAATTCTCAATTTGGTATGATGATACATTCCGTTCAAACCATTACCTGACAATTAAAACTAATCAACATCTATAAGTATACGTTCGTTTGTATGACTGACATACTTTGTTGACGATAGATGTACTTGTGACTTCTTGAAACCATATTGAGTAGTTGAGGAATATAGTAAACGACTGTCCTTTTCTCAGGTAAGGATGTGTGTACTCAGAAAGATAAGCTGTGTGGCAGTAAGCTGTTTGTTTATGGGATGTCAGAACTGCATGTCTCTGATAAGATTGTTATAGCCTAACACTTACAAAGTTGGAGGTTTCCTGGACTAGGTCAGTGTGTCCAACTTTTTGAGGGGATGGACCATTTTGAATACTAACCAATAGAGGAGAGGCCACCTTCAGGTTTGCAGGGATCAACAGTTTTAAAAAAGGAGGACCATTTTGTAAGGGTGAAGCCATTTCTTCAAACACCAGATGTGCAACAGGCAATAGATCTAGAATGAAGCTTGTATTAACTATCATCAAATGGCATTAGATGTGAATGTTTAACAGGCCCTTAAATCGCAAAATTCAAACATCACAATCACTATTTCCTTTTATAAAAAATGTGCCATTAATTTTTCAAGTGGTCTAAGTTTGACTAACCGCAGGCATATGAGGCTGGAGTTTGGGGGTAGCAGTTCCAACAGCCAGTTGAAATGTTGATTTTAGGGCAAAACAATGTCAATTTCGGGCACTGGAATCTTATTTTCAGGTCAGAATTAGTGTCATGGTTGTTAGTTTCTAGGCAAAATTTTCAGGACAAATTAAAAACCTTCAGCCCTCCTTATGAAATTTCTTCCTGTATGCCTATGTGACTAACTACTCATTTATTTGAAGTTACAGGGGGGGCTTGTGGGTAGCATGGGTGGGCAGTGATTGTGGGGTTTAAATGGAACAAGAAGAAAATAATTTTAATCCATTGAGGATAACACATAATGGCAGTCTGATGATTACCTGATAGGCTGCTAGGCACAACATACTGTAGCTTGTCTGGTTAGTCTCCATTGGTTCTTCCCTTCTTTCAGATTTTTTCAGCGCACACGGAAAACGGAACCTTGTATCGTAACGACTTGGGGAAACCCTTGATTGCAAGAAAAGTGCGAATCTATCCAATCGATTGGACCACAAACATTTGCATGCGTGTGGAATTTGTTGGTTGCAAGTATCAAGGTAAGGATGATGAACAGTACAAGAGTGAGACGGTTAGAATAGATACTTTCAGTTTCGTTCGAGTGGATTATTGATGGCACGGGTGAACTTGTGAAGTGGTATGGAATTATCAGACAGGTTAAAATTGTTTTATCTTTTGCTACTTTTCATTACAATTGTATAGTTGTACATGTAGCACTGAAGTATATAGAAGGTGGTAACTAAAATGCACAGACTCCTTTTAAAGGGGGTCGATGCGCACTGTCTCAGAAGAATTTTTATGACTGGCTAATGCTAACCCTAATCCCTAACCTAACCCTCAACCATAACAAAGAATACAATCGATACAATACAATAGCATCAGCCAATCAGAAAATATCTTACGAAACAGTGCGCATCAGCTGTTTAAAGGTTTTTTTTGGTAGGGCTTCTGAGGTTTAAGAAAAGACAGCTTTAACCTCAAGGATGGTATTAACTTCCGTATGTTCATGGCAATTGTGTGTGGCCCATCTTTATCAACTGATCGATTTATGTAGAAATTTAGAGACCTATGTATCATCTCATTGTGGTTACCTGTTCAAGGTATTTTCATGTTTATACTTAATGGCACATTGCCTTTTTTGGGTTAATGTAACAAGGAAGGAGCTAGGGGGACGTGAACGTTATATGAAATTTTCTGAAATGAATTTCTTAGAATTCACAAGTTAAAGACTGATAGAGGTAAGACATTCGAAGGCCGGAAATAAAACGTATCTTAAAAACCAGTGTCAATGGTATGAGCCATCCAGGGCCCTGCCATGTCCCTTCTCTTTCCCTTTTCTCTCCCTATGTTTTCAAGATGACTGGATTCATTTGTAATTACTTAACCACTTTTGACTGTTTAATACTTGGTAAGAGTAAAACAAAGTGATTACCTACACCAACCTACCGTGGAAGTACTTCCAAACGGCTCGATATGTTTATGCATCGGTATTAGCTACATACCTGGTTCAGTAATGAGCAATTGTGCACGATTCTACTGATAATTGTAGGTGCATGGAAGAAAGGGCCAGGCCAGAGCACATTTGTCAGAAATTAAGAAAATTTTGCGAATACAAGTATGTCTGGAGAATAGCTGAACATATCTTCAACTCTGTGTGTTCCCCGTAGTAACAGATCTCGTTTTAGGCAGTCTTTTGTTCCGCCGCTCCCATTCACCTATTTAATAGTAAAGTCACAAGATAATGCTGCGTATTTTCCTAGGGTTGGGTGGCATGTTACAGTTGTGTTCAGGGCACATTTAATTGGGTATAGCGAGTATTGTTTTATCCAATTACTGTATCTTTGTATTGTTTGTTCCTGTTTCTTAATTTTGCTTGAATTGCTATTTTTGTTCATCATCCGGTGTGAAACAAATTTCCATTTTTTACAGGCAATAAACTTATCATATCATATATCATCATATCAACTCAAATTGAAGAAAGGGAGAAGGAACAAGTACAATTCATATCGTCAAAGCAGTAACCGATTTTTTTATTTCACCTACCCTGATTTATTTAATTATTGTACTGATAATGGTGACGTCATCAGGACTGAAGGAAGAATGAATTGTCTTAATGCAATTTAATATCCACAGTGTGTGTTGACAGACTTGGAATGGAATCAGGTGACATCGCGGATGAACAAATAAGTCAAATATCTCAGCAAATTCCGTACATGGAAGGTCGTTTTGCTCGTCTCTATGGTCCTCGATGCTGGATGCCTGAAGAATGGACCAATCATCAATTTATACAGATTGACTTCAATGGACTCCATACTATTTCGGGTAAGAAATAACATTCGTAGTCAACTTCATATGCCAGTTAACCCAAGCACGGTGTCATTCTACTTTTTGTTCTTTCTGTTATTTTTTCTCCTTTCTCCAATGCCATGTTTTAACAAACATAATACAATAATAGGTGGGTCTTTAATATTACGATTTGAGGGACTACATGAAAGTGGAAAAAGCATGATTATGACATATCACATAATTAAAGTAAATGACACCATTGGAAGCAAAATTTTTCACACTTGTGGCTTTTCATATTATGTAACAAAATATTCCTTTGCATAAAATAACCCTTCCAAAGAAAAAAAGTAAATAAAAAAATTAAATTAATAAGTCAGTAAAAAATACGGAATCGAAACTGATTTGAAATGTTTTTCTGAAATACACTTCCAAATCATATATGTGACCAGTGTAGTACAATCAAATTCAACTCCCAAGCAAAATTTAAACCTAACAGTACTGTAGAGATATCTATAGTACTCCTGAGAGTACCTTTATCATTTAAAGTAATTTGTAGACTTTGCTAGAGTAAAGTTAAGTGACTTAAACATTCTGTGGACTTGGTATACTTCTTCTTTTGGGTGACAGTGAAACATCCACAGCGACATTTGCTCACCACACGTGTCAAAAAGTCACACACTTAGACAGTAATGTTATCCACAAAGTAGCTAACAGGTTCCCCATGGTTTCAAGAATTATCAATTAGGCTGGTAGGGAGGCTATTCCAGTCTGTGACAGTCCTTGGTAGGATACTAAATTTGTAGCAATCAGTCCTAGCAATCATGTCGTAAGAATGGAATGTCAAAGACAATCTATTGGTACATGAGCTTGACCAAAGACACCTTTAGCAAAGAGAATCAGCCTGCTCTGCCTTGTACGTTCAACTAAGGGAGTAAGATCAAGCTCCTGTAAGAGGGATGTCATGGACCCTTGCTCTCTTGAAAAGTTACAAGTAATGAACCGAGCTGATCTTCTCAGGATACACTCAAGCTTTTCCTGTAGACAGATTTGATGAGGATCCCAAACAGTACTAACATATTCCAAAACCGGCTGGAGAAGACCTTTGGCAGAGGTCACAAGTGTGGCTTGTTTCAACTTAAATCAAATATGAAAATTTATGTGTTGTAATTATTCTATGTACCATACTATATTGAAAGAACCTCAAGCTCACATCATCATTAGAACATTGGAAAGAAATCCCATGACAAAAAGACCAGTGGGCTTCACTGACTCTGCCATGGTTGTTTGACACCACTTAGTGTAAGCATTATCATCGTAGCTTACCCCCTGAAGAAACCTGTTGTAAATCGCCTTTACACCAAAGGCATCATCAACACATGGGTTATTGATATGTACATAGAGACACTACTTTTAATACTGTAATGCTTAAAATGGCTCATTGTTTCTTTTGATGACGCTTTTGCCTTTATATTTGACCAGAGCTCATGGCAGGCATTATGAAATCATTCTCAACTACACTTAAGCTAGAATTCCAGAGAATTCTGTTGACCTGCTCAGCCTTTTCGTTTTGTATATACTGACTGGTGTTGTTTTGAGTCTGTCTGTTACCAAATGCAAACAAAGGGCCTGTTCCACAAAGAGTTACGCTCTATCGCAAGTATGATTTTCTATTGACCTAGGTACTACGAATCAAACTTGAGATTGAGTGTAACTCTTTGTGGACTGGGCCCCAGGTCATGCCCTAGTGTATATAAGAAAAATACTCCATCCCTTGCAAGGGGTTTCAGTGAGTTCTTACACTACAAAGTACCCATGACTCAATATGTCTGTTACTGGCGTCTGACAGAAATCAGATAGTTTGAAATGCTCCATCAAGTTACTCTTTTTATAAGGCACAAAAAATTCGTTTGTTGGTTATTGTTGACACTAGATGTTCAACACTAGATGTACTCAGTTAAGTTATTTGTTGGTTTCATTTTGACTGTTTAGTGGTTGTAATATTTTAGTCTGTTGTTAGTCCTTGCATCCCTAACCTTTGCTTCTTTTTGCGATTCATTGTATCAGGCATAATCACTCAAGGGGGACGCGCTGAAGATCAGACCCGTAATGAGCCACGAGTAGCTTGGGCCAACAACTTTCGCTTTCTGTATCAAAGTAGGAAAGAGCAAGATAAATGGAAAGTCTACAAAGATTTACGAGGACGAGATGTAGTAAGTGTCTTCCCTCTTTGCACTTTCAAACTGCTTCCTTCTTTGTTTGTTAGGACTAGTCACAATCGCAAGAAATAGTCAAAATTTGATAATATGAAAGTTTAATAATATTTTCACATATATTTATTTTGATCTTGTACTATTTACAATATATATCCTTCAGATGAAGTAATTATGTTTGTCAAATTTTTTTCAAAAATTATTTTATTAATTGTTGAAGGTAGCTGTTTGAAATATTTATTTGTTTGTTGTGTAAATTTCAATAGAAAATAAGTTCTCTGAGCAGTACGTACGCTAAATTCCCTTTTGTGTTTGAAATGTCAGTAAGGTGTTTACATCATTTTGATGCATTCATTACTACAGGAGTTTATAACGTATCCCGACCCTGACACAGAGGTTCGTCATATGCTGGATCGCCCGGTAATGACCACTGCTGTTCGCATTAACCCTAGGGGGAACTTTCAGAATTACTGCATCCGACTGGAATTCATCGGCTGTGATGTGAAAGGTAGGCAGAAGTCATAGACAGACACTCCAGTAAAGAAATTTATGTGTTTTGAAGTAAAAAGTGAAGTTCAGGAGCCCTTCTAAGCTGCAAAAGAAGTGATAAGAACCAAAAAAAAAGGAAAAAAGAAGTCAAATTAGCTCGCATTATCCACTGTGGTAAAAATAGCTTTGTGTAGAAATAGCGTAGAAATAGCTTTGCAAGTCCTTGTTTTCGGAAACGTGAAAATGAGTGCAAACATGGCTCACAATGGAGCACAATTTTCTGTGTGAACTATATGTATCTCAAATGTAATACCAGTCTTGATAAGAATCCATCGTTACTTGATGTGGCTATAGGTACATACCTAAAAGTTTTCGTTGTAAGGCATAAGTATTAGGCATCGCCAAACCAGAGACACTGATTCAACAATAAGAGATGTTTGCAATCATTCAGACACCGGAAATGATATTTGCACGGATTGCTTCTTTGTTAAACTCCGTCCTCTTTATTTTTAACCAAGATTCTGCTGATGTTTGTGATTGTTTGTATATATAAAGCAAACATATCTCAGTATGGTGGCTTAACCATGCGTTGTTTAGCAGTACTGTATTTGGTGTCCAAGTTGCTCTTTTATAGGTGGTACTATGAATACAGAAATGTACACAGAATATTCCAAATGGACGGTTTGAATGTTGTGGAACTTTGATTTTGATTTTCATTCCCATACTCGTGTTTTACCCTGTGGCGTAGTTTTTTTTTTAAGTTTTTTTCTTGACAGTGGGGAAGGGGTAAGGTTCAGTGACGATATCTGAGTCGATGGTGCTTCCAATGGTACAGAAAATTTTTACCAAAATGCATGCTACTCAGGGAAGGGTCTAGGATTTGTCCAACAAGTGGAGGACTAGCTACCCTGCAAATTTAGTACTCCACACACTTCAGATTGGAGGAATTCGAAATCGCTTCCCTTAAAAATACAGAAAAAACTACATTTCGGTGCCTAACATATGTGGGTCACCAGTATGGGGAAAAATATAAAACAAAGAAAATCGCCCTGTTAAGCACCTGTCTGTCACTACAGTTTGGCTTGTGTTAAGATATTGAAATAAGGAAAAGTGAACTTGCATCTATCTGCTAGCATACAAAAGTTGAAACCTCTGATAATCTGTGCAGGGTAACTTCTTTTAAAAATATAAACCCTCATGTTATATATCATCAATGGTTTCTTTTTTAAGTTGGTAGCATCCAGAACATGACTTTTTTATGGTAATCGTATGGAGGGTTACTTGCAGAAGTTACAGTTTTGATCAGAAGTTAGTGTCATAACATAAGTACATACAGGATGTATATCTAGACTTGAGAATTGATTAGTTTTGAAGTCAATTGACAAATCACAACGATTTTATAACTCACACATTAAAGCATATTGCCAGTGTATGCCATTATGCGTGAAAAACAGATGAAGGAATATTTCATGGAACGGGTCTGACAAGATCATGAATGAAGTGAGAGATCAAAACCTACTGAAGCTCCCACCACTGGTGGGTCTAAGGTCAGAAAATTTGACATTTCAAACTCACTAAATTGTGGGAAAACACTCTTTAACACAAATTTGTCACTGCAGTTCCTCATCAACAATGCATGTGGTGGTGGTATTGAAGAAAATTTAGGGATCTGAGCACCAGAATTTCAGGAAATTTGCTGCGCTTTTACCCTCATCATTCTGTAGGCGACATTAAAACACAAATCTCTTACTGTATAGCTCTTTATCTACCACATAAGTGGTAGATGCAGTAGTTTTAGTGAGGCCACTGGGAAAACAAGCCAGTGAGCCCCAACTGGAAAAAAGGCTGTGGCCGGCTCAACTTGAACCAGTTGGTTGGAAACTGTTAAACTTCATCTAACTAACTCATGTTTGTAAAGGTTCATTTTCATCTGCTGGTCCGTTGTTTCTAGGAAGTAGCGTCATCTGTCTTAGTTTCACACTTGATGAATGCTTGGCTGTCAAAATGTCTAATAAACTGAGCAACGTGCAAGGCAGTGACGTCAATAAAGAACCTGTATGTTTGTGCTAATATAAGTCAACCATGAGACATAAATTCATGAACAGGGGATAAAACAATTTTTATGGGCAAATATAATTTGACTGGTTTGAACTACTGCACCACTGGTATGCTGAATGCATAAGTGGGATATATTTCCAAAATGTTGAAACCAATGGATGCCAATTTGGCATGTGAATGTTTTGCATTGAGTACTTTTCATTTTTGGATCTCACTCAGGTCAAAGGTCATTTTGTTCACCAGAGATCATACCCAGCCATTCAGAGTTAAAGTATTAAAAATATTCCATCATTGTTGCAAAGTCCTGAATAAGAAGCCAGTATCTGCCCCGTACTACTCCAACAGTATGAGGTACTACATCATCGTTTCTCTACTTGCCATCCAAAATCCATTGCTTATGTACTACATGTAATGTTGAACAGGGACGTAATTTTATTGTACAGTTGTATCGTTATTTATATTGACAGATACTCATCCACAAATTTCTATTTCATTGTAAGGATGATTAAGTCAAATTCTTTTTACAAATTTTATGTTAAAGAAATTTGTCTTTGAATTTTCATTCTATTTAACTTCATAGAAAAGGGTCAAACTTGTGAAGGTAAGAACACAGAGAATGATGGGTACTGCTGGAGGACGGTGGAGACACAAGAGAGTGATGGGTGTGAAGAGATCTTCATGGAATACAGTCACCCGGCTGTCATCCAATCAGCAAAGTTGCAGAAATTTTTCGGAAAGGAGAAAGAAAGGTACACTTTGTGAAACTTGAATTCAAAAAGAGCCATGTTGAAATGGGATTAAAAAAATGTTGATGCATTTGCAATCTTTTTTTGCCATTTGAAAATAATTAAGACCATATTCATTTGTCTTTTTTACCCTCTGGGTGGTGGTCAAAATAGAAGACTTGTGTTTAGTTTTACCCAAGTAAGAGTGGTTTGCTTATAGTTAAGTTGTCTGGGCCAAAAGCTGAGAGTCACCGAGCTTACTGTTAGTTTTATATAGGTGTCACAACCGTTCAGAAAATCCCTCTCCCCGTTGCGACCCTGGATCGTTTCTTGTCAGCGAATTGTAGCAAATTAATTTGAACACAGTTATGGAGGTCAGAAAATTCGATTCAGAAGATTTCTAGATTTCAACAATGATTATTGAAGATTCTCTGTTCTGTCTCTCTGATGATGACGATCAATGCATTGAATTATGAGTTACAACATGAAAATTTATCTTAGTCCTATTGGCCTAAACCCCACCGATGAATTAATATTTTCTTTAATCTTAGCAATGATCACTTACGCGACGCGAGGGCCCTTTCGGTTTCTTTCTGTTTGCCTTTCCGTCTTCTCCTGGTACACTTGACACCCAACTCCTGGAGGTCACTTTCGCTATACTCCCGTCGTTGTTACCATGCAGCCTGATTCGTCACCAGCATTCTTACTTGTGCCTTTGTCACCCAGATGGCGAAACAAACTGGTCCTCCTTTAAATGATTAAATTTGGCACCCGTAGCTACCTACCACTGTCCACAATTCGGATCCTCCTTTTCAAATTACTGTCATTAAAGCCCTCACCTTCTCCTCCTCTCTCAAACTCAAGATTTCTTAAATTAATTTCCAATTAAGCCAGATAGGTGTGTTCTCTTTGATTGTCAATGTGATTCTTCCCAAATTCTCGAATTTTCCTCAGTGCTTCTGCCTGCTACATGGTTATATCCGTTTGTCCCTTTGTCGGCAACAAACTCGCTAACTTTCCAAGAAACCCTTCCAGTACAGTTCCACTGCAGGTGCCCACACCTGTCAATCATCTTTTGGCTGTAACTCTCCAAGTGGTGGCGCTCGTCTAAATAAGTCGGCTCAACCATGACAATAGGGATACACTGAGACCTTTTTACAGTGTGAAAGAAGTCATCCTTCCCCTTCCCTCCCCCACCACCAAAAAAATGTGGAAAATGCACTTTCTCTGCCATGGAAGTAATGTTTTTCAGATTAAGTCGTAAAATGAATATTCCACCAAATGGTAAAAAGATGCAATGGTTGATACAATTTTGAACAAACTAGATTCAGATGAACTTTCAGGTTTATCAAATGTCAAATTGAAGCCCCTAGTGTTTTACCCTTTATATCAAAAGTACCTCTCCAATGATTGAAGTATTATGTAGGTGTTCATTGTTTGATGGTATAGGTGCAATGAAAATGTCTGCATGATTCAATATGGCCGTGCAAGATACCTGGTCCTCAGTTCAAGTAAACACACAACAATAAAGTAAGGAGCTTTCGATTCTTGTATTGTATAACTTGTGAAGCGCATTGAAAGCATGAAGAGATTTTATCATTTATTCTACTGCAGGTTTCAGCTGGATTACATATATCAGTATGTTATAGGACTCCAGAAGCTTACATCCCTAACACAAACGTCATTTATGTGGTTGCCAGAGACCGCTAATCTTCCGATGACTTACGAAAACTTCCGATGGTTGCCAGAATCCATATTAAGTAATAACAGTATTGAGATGTGTGTCTACCTAGATATGGATGACAGCATGAAATGGCGGGCGTTTCCATGCCGTGACATCATTGTACCACGTGCAACAATTTGTCAAATTGGTGAGACTGTAATGATTCATATTTGAAGTTGAAGTAAATACATTGACAGCATTACCACTCAAGTGTTATGCTAGCACGGTACTGGTCTTCTCTATTCGCTTGCTTATAAAATACTTCATGGAAACAATTTTAATACTTGATAATGAGACATTTCCTTTTTAATATAGTTCCATAGTAAAAACTTTTCCTGAAACAAATGCTCTGTAGGAATCTTTTTGCTGTGATTTAAATCCAATTAATGTTCACCCTCTAGAAGCATATATTCTAATGTGATACCGTGGAAGTGGTTCCCGAGCACGTCCTGGAAAAGTCATGAAATTGTATTTTCACTTTCCAGGCCTGGAAAAGTCATGGAATTTTGTTTAAGTGATTGGAAG